>CAVNYN010210522.1:0-14435 GCA_963692815.1 Nyctanthes arbor-tristis | reverse complement strand
TAATATTGAAAGTTCCGGGGGCAAAATGGAAAAGAAGAGATAGTGTGGGATCATGAGTACACTATTCTCCGTTGTCATAGGTCGGGCTCACTCTATATCGCTCTTGCCCTTGTACTTCAATTCAATGGAAACAAATTGAAACAATTCGCATGGGTATATATGTATATTTGATAGTTCATCTTGTGATAAATAGTCATTTAATAGCTAATAGCTAGACAAATCACATAATAAAGTAGCATTAGTATAACTCAAAAGAAACAATGTAGATACAATAATAATTTTATCACTATCCAGAAAATCAGACAAGTCTTATAAAAATACAATGGGTCAACCATCAAAACGTTGAGATGAGGTTTAGTGGATTTAAATTGGGGTAAATTTTACGTAGGGTCCCCAACCTTTGTTAACTGAATCAGTTTAGATTTCCATTCTACTTTTTTCAAGGCCATGGCTCTCAACTTTTTATAAGTGCACACATAAGGTCCCTAATCTCATAACATTGAAATTTATACCCCTTATTCTTTTCCTCTTTAATAACCCCTTACTTTCTATATAAAATAAAAAATAATAAATAATAAAAAAGGAAAAAAATAATAAAAATAATTTCTATCCACCCTACAATACCTGACCCACATAGATCCTAAACTCAGCGTAAATAACAAATTCCAATAGTCATTTTCGGCAACAAAAGAGGAGACTCACATTTTACTAAGAAAAGAAAAAAATACTGGAAGTATTTGTCATTTCTGGTCAGGCTGGAGATAAGGATAGAATGGATAGCTAGTTAGGGATGTGGTGAAAATTTTGTTGTCCTTTTTTTATTTTTTATTTATTATTATTTAGAATTTTTTTTGGTTTTTATAAAGGGCAAAATTGCCTTATGTCTTTGTTTTTATTTTTCTCTCAGTTGTCCCATCCTTTTTTCTATGACTAATTTTCTCATTCAACCAATACCGATTTCTAGGTCGGTTCATGATTTTTGTAATTAAATTGGCTAGTTCAGTCCAGTCAGGTTTTTTAAACACAAGATATTGAAAAATACTATTTATAGATAATTATTAAAGTAATCATTTACAAAATGAAATATATTCACAATCTTATCTATGTGTACTATGTGATTCGGAAAAAAATTTAAGAATAAAACAATTAATTTACCATATTTTGCAAAAGATTGTCTGAATAATTACTTATAAATAGCAAGACTCCAAGTTATTATTATTAGATAAAATAAAATATATTCTTATTTGTTATAAACTAGAAGGAAGGAATAGAAAATAGAGAGAAAACCTGGAGAGAAAACTCATGAATTGTATATCAATATGAGAACTAGAGCAACCTATTTATAGGTACGAATCTAGGGTTACAGGGGTAGAAGATTTATTCACTAAATACAATAATTATTTACAACACTCTCCCTTAAATGATTATTCTATACAATAATTGTCTCATCAAAAACCTTCATTGGGAAAAACCCAGTGAGACAAAAACTGATCGAAAGAAAAAGAGTACAGCTGGTTCCCATGATTTCGGCTATAATGGTTCTCATACTTAGCCATCCATATCTCTCCAATATCTTCAATGTTTTGAAGTATATTCTGCTTCAGGCAGTATCAACTCTTCAAGAGTTTTATATCAAGGGTCAATATCATATATGTCACAAGTATTTATTATACAAAGAATATGTCTCGTTAAAACCTTACAAGGAAAAATCCCTGTGGGAAAAAATCTAAGTGACGGAAAAAGAATGCATTATTCTTTAGATACGTTATCGATGTTGTCTCGTTAAAAACCTTGCTAGGAAAGCCCATTCGGACAAAACTTTAGTCAATGGAAAAAGAGTACAATGCGTATCTCCATCATATTAACTAGCAATGTATATAAGAACTTTCAGTTCTTTATATGCTTCATTCAAGCATATCAAATCCTTCTAGGATTTTGTCACATTAATAGTATATTTTCATATATTGCCAGTTGAGTGAAACTTTAGGTTTCAATAACATCCAACACATATTTAATGCTCTTTTAACATTAGTATCAGTTGTTATATATTGACATTATAACAATTTGTAGGACTGTCTTTCTATGTTGGCCAATATCCAACGTCAACAATTTTTGATGAAATTGATTCATCATTCTCGCTATTTATTGAGCTCATGAGCATGTGTAGTAGTTGATTATTATTTCTTGTCGATTCCATCTAATCTCACTATAGATATAACTTATTGAGATTTCTTTATTATAGTAATTTCAGGTACATGAGCCTCTTTAGACACTTTTTAATTAGTTACGTCTATATACTTTTTTAGAGTAGTATATGCCTCAAAAAGACCATCACAAGTATCTGCTCCATATTTATTTTCACGAATATTTATTTTAAAATCAACCACGTCATGTTTCAGGCATGCCATTAATATCTCAAATTCTCTTATAAGATTGTATATCAATCCAAGTTGGAGCATTTACCATAGTATATCTATTGATAACTATGCAGTTAATAATCTAAAATGCATAGGATTACAAACTTCAAGTTTGCATTATACATGAGAGGATTGCAATTACACATTTCGTATACTTTGTTACTAACTACCAATCCCCACTCTAATGCTGAGAAGACTATTTAATTTAAGAAATAATTAGAAAACATGTTCATCCTTCATGATGAAGCATCTAAATAAGTATTCAAATCTATCATATATTATCAGCATTACAATAATATTCATCTTAGTACGCGTAGTGGAGCGACTATACATATCGTACCTTTCCACTTTAGATGGAGGTTTCTGACTGTAAGCCAAATATGGGGGATATCATATATTCTATTGGCATGTTATATAAGAATCACTGTAAGTAAAAGATTAATATCACTTAAACACAAATGGTTTGTTCTCAGTTTGCTGTAGCAAATAAATTGAGGTGTATAACATTGTTTTGCTAACCATAGACAACCAATATCCCAAACAATATATAAATATTTAATGACTTTTGGGATAAAATTCACTAGCAAGATATATATGTCTTTTATGATATTTGGAACTTTTGCTCATAAACAATCAATTGAGCAAATATTCTCGTAAACTTCTGATTACGAGTTTGACATGTGATCTCTAGTGAATCCAAATTTATAAATAATCTAGAAGTCACATAAAGGGTGAAGGGGTCCACACGATTCACCCTGAATATTTTCCAGATATATTTGAAACTTAGTTCTAAGTAGCTAGTGATTATTAATAATCAAATTGCCTAAGAACTTGCAGCACACGAGAATTCTTTTAAATGGAAGAATTTTTTTTATTTTTCAGATGATTCTTGATAGTTCTTATTATCAACAAACTGGGATGGTATAACCGGTCATGCCAAATAATAAAATTTTCATAATATTAAACTTCTAGTCTAATGTAACAAGTAATGTATTTGAACAACATTATCAAAACTTTTTAAACAAGAGACATCAAATTCTAAACCCAAGACATATTTGGTAGGAGAATACTGATGATAGATGATTAGGTTTATACGAATAATCACTACAACATGTAATATGACATGATTCCAAATAGAAGTTGGGAGTTTTGTTTTTATAAACAATGGTCTAACAATTAACTGAACAGTTCTGCTAAACTATTTTGAGTGTGAATATGAGCAACTAAATATTCAACCTCATTTCCGATTGCCATGCAATAATCATCGAATGCGTAAGATCAAAACTCACCAGCATTATCATGATGAATTTTCTCGATTGATGAATTGAGCTTTTTAGTTTTATTCTATGATCAAGTAGTCTAGTAGAATTGATAAGTACATTTTATATGATATATATTCTTCTTTACTTAATCAATTTTATATGTAATTGAGCATATTTCTACCTAATTTGTGTGGAGATGGTTTATATAGGTGAAAAGCTTGATTGGGGACGATATTAATTGTAAAGAATGATTTTTAAACCAAATTGAAGCTTTACATTCAAGTCGTGGCATCAATGAGTGATGGTTTGAGAGTTTCGGGGGGAGAAGATCAAAGTCAACAAGTTCAAGGACTAGATTGCACTATAGAGAAATTTAAAAAGACTATTCGGGTCGTATTTGAAGAGTGCAAGTACCTTCTTGAAGATTTCTAGAAGTTTTGGACTTGTTTGAATGAAGATAAATGCTGAAAAGGACCATTACTGCAATAAAAGGACAAATCGGGGACCAAAATGGATGTTTTGTAAATAGCTTGCTGGTTAACTGCGGCAAGCAAGCCGCGGCCTAGCCACGGGCGTTATAATTCTCTCTTAGCCGTAGGCTGGCCGCGGCAAGCACTCCGCGGTGACCGGTGGCCCGTAGCAGAAAGGGTTGTGTCATGCATTTTCGGCCCATTTTCGAGATTTTGGGTATTTTAAGGCGTCTACACTTATAAATGAACGAGGAAGAACAGAAGAAAGAAGGAGAATACACAAGGAAGAGTTGGAGATACGAGTTGGAAGCAATTGAAGATCCAGGGTTCTATCTTTCTATTTACTTTTAATGGATTCATTTTTATTTCTTGTTTTGTCTAGTAATATCATGCTAGGTTAAACTCTTTAAACTAGGGTTCATGATGAAACCCCTTATTTCATGACTAATTTATAGTATTTAGTTCTCGCTATTTTTCTTGTTTGTTGGGTTGATTGTTCATTATACACTTATTCCAATTTGATGTTTGATCACCGTCGAATTGAACTTTGTGATTCATGTTGTTCTTCGAGAGATTCCTCATGATTTTAGCACATGATAGTGAACAACATAGGGTCCGATAATAGCTAGAGATACTATTATACTCTATGAATTCGTTAAATAATAATCGAAGTGAACGTATGCATGCATTATGTTCGAAGGTTAATTAGAGATAATTGATCTCGCATATAGGTATAAATTTGGAAGACCATCAAAAGAGGTTTTCGAATAAATTAGGATTATTGATTTTCAACCCTGGACTAGAATGTGTGAGGGCGATTGCTAAGGATTGATTGTGTAAACGATGGTGAATTCGGAGATCCTAGTGTTTTAATCATCTGAATTCGTTTAATTCCTATTAATTCTTACTTTAAAATTATCTTGCATAATTTTATTTATTTCTTTAAATTGCAACTCAAAGCTTTATTGTGTGTTTGTTTATTTGTGTTATATGTCAAAAATACTTAGTTAAAGTGAATTTTAATTTCCGATCCTTGTGGGTACGATACTCGATTCACCACTTATATTACTTGTTTCGACCCCATACACTTGTGGGATAATTTTGGCAACAAGTTTTTGGCGCCATTGCCAGGAATCGGCTTAATTGATAATTGCTTTAGTTATGCTATATTTGACAAGTTTATTTTATTTTACTGCAGAATTTTTTGGTATAGGACATTGCATTGAATGTGCCGTTCTCAAAGCTGTAACTTAGCTGAGTTCGACTCAGAAATTGAGAGAACCTTTCGCCAAAGAAATCGGGAATGAAAAGAGAAGGAACAATAGAAAATAGATATGGGTGATAATCATAATGAAGTAATCCAGCCAGTTGAACCAATTGCACCTGGAAGAAACAACGGGGGACAGAATGGACATATGGTTGAAATGAATGAAAGGGACGAGTTGATGGGGGATTTTATGATACCTTCCTTGGTTCAAAATAGGGCAAGTGTTGTTTTTCCAAATTATGGGTATGATAACTTTAAGTTACGCTCAGATGTGATAAATTTATTCTCCAACAACTTTTCATTCTATGGAGAGGTGAATGATAATCCTCACCATCATTTGTCATAGTTTTTAGAATATATGGGGAATTTTCAGTACTCGTATATCAATGAGGAAGTACTGAAGATGATGCTATTTGTTCATACCTTGAAAGACAAGGCACGGGAATGGTTAGATTCCTTGCTTGTAGCCAGTATTACTACTTGGGCAGATTTGGTGCACAATTTCACAATGAAATATTTCCCTCTATCCAAGTGAATAGGCTCAAGCATGAAATCTTATCTTTTAGGCAACCTGACAGTGAATATTTCCGTAAAGTATAGATGAGGTTCAAGGAGATGTTTAGACAATGTCTTAATCATGGATTTCCATTAAATGAACAAGATAGGTATTTTTTACTTAGGCCTCACTCCTTACTGCCGTTCAACTGTTGATGCTACAGTAAAAGGTACATTGAGCACAAAGTTAGTTGGAGATTCCTATGACTTGTTTGAAATAATGAGTCAACAATAAGAGATGTGGCCAGACAGAAGTTCACATAAGAAAGTTGCAGGGATGCATGAGGTTGATCTTAATTCGTTGGTGCTGGCAAAGATTGATTCACTTGCTAAACGATTTGAATCAATGAAACATTCCCACACAGCTAATCTGGTGCAACACCCTGTACCTGGATGTGCTACTGTGGTGTGATGCATCAATCTCCAGAATGCCCATTGTTGTCTGCTGAATTATCATTAACAGAACAAGCAACATATGCTCAAAATTTCAACCGTCAGCAGAACAACCCATATTCTCGGACATATAACCCAGGGTGGAGACAGCATCCCAACTTCTCTTATGGTAACAACAATAATTTTCAAAATCCACAACATTAGCAAAAACTATATGAGAAGAAAGCAGGATGTGAGGAAGCCGTTACTAAACTGCAAGAGTAATAGAAGCAGACTGCAAGATCAGTGAAAAATTTGAGGATGACATTGGGCAGCTTGCAAAGTTGTTTACAGAGAGACAACAAGGGACTTGGCCAAGTAATACAGAAATGAATCTGAAGGAATAGGTAAATACTATTACTACATAGAATGGAGTGCAACTACATGTAATTCATGTAAAGAGGCCAGAAAGAGAGGAAAAATCTGAGGAAGTTCAAGGTGATAAAGAGGAGCAATCTAATGAATTGCAGTTGAGAAGGAACAAGCAAATGAGTCCCAACCTCCTGTGAAGTCTTATGTGTCTCCTATCTCTTTTCCACAAAGGTGGCGCAAGCATAAGCTGGACAAACAGTTTGAAAAATTTTTAGAGGTGTTCAAGAAGTTTCATATTAACATATCATTCACGGATGCCTTAGCTCAAATGCCTAACTATGCTAAATTTATGAAAAAAATCCTTTCAAATAAAAAGAAGTTGGAAGAGCATAAGACAGTGATGTTAACTTAAGAAAGCGGTGCCATCTTGCAGAACAAAGTCCCATAAAAGCTGAAGGATCCAGAGAGTTTTTCTATTCCTTATACAATTGATAGTTTATTTATTGAAAGATGTTTATGTGATTTAGGCGCCAGTATTAATCTTATGCCTTATTCTCTTTTCAGGAAACTTGGTTTAGGAGAGGTAAAGCCCACAGCAATCACTCTACAACTTGCTGATCGATTTGTTAAACATCTAAAAGGAGTTGTGGAGGATCTTCTGGTAAAAGTAGCCAAGTTTATTTTCCCTATAGATTTTGTTATCTTGGATATGAGTGAAGACAGGGATATTCCACTTTTATTGGGTCGACCATTTTTAGCTACAAGATGGACACTAATTGATGTGCAGAAAGGGTAACTTATGTTGAGACTAAATGAGGAACATATCATTTTTGATGTTTTTAAAGCTATGAAGTTTCCAATTCCATCTGATATTTGTTTTCAGGTGGATGTCATTGACAGGGCAACCATGGACACTTTCAGATTGGAGAATCCTTCAGACCCTTGGAAAGCATGTCTTATGCACTCAAAAGATGAGGACTCAGAATCCAGTGCTATTGGAGAATGTGTGAGATACTTGCAAGGCATTAAACCAATTAGAAGGGAGAAACAGTACATAGAGTTGGGCAAAATTCCAATTCCAGCTGCTCCACCTATTCAACAAGCCCCAAAACTTAAGTTGAAACAATTGCGCTCACACCTTTGCTATGCCTACTTAGGTGAATCATCAACTCTTCCAGTTATAGTGTCAAATTCTCTTAATGAGGAGGAGAAAGAGAAATTACTTAGGGTGCTCAGGGATTATAAGTCAGTGATAGATTGTTATTTGTTGTATTTAAATCCCGTAAATGTATTGTTAAGTATGTGATGTTATGTTAAAAAGTTCATTTTTATGCTTGCGTTAGTGAATTACAGGCAGAAATCCAAAAGGAAGTCAAAGTGGGCAAATTTGGATCAATTGAGCACAAATTACAAAGTTTGGGGGCTGAAACGTATGAAATGAAAAGTTGAAGGACGGACTCTGAGCGTCGGATGGCATGAGGCCGCATTTGTGAGCTATGCGGCTATATGCGGAGGCAGAAGGTAGGCAGAAAGTTCATGCAGCCCTAATGCATCCATCTGTGCGGCCGTATACACGATGGAAAAACTCGGAAGAAGCCCATGCAGCCGCATATATATGTCACGCGTCCGCATGGGGGCGGCAGAAAGCAGAATGTTTGCAGAACAGGTTATGCGATCGCACACTTCCAACCATGCGCCAACATGATACCAGCAGAATTCGGATAGAAGCTTGGCTAAGAGGCCCATGCGGCCGCATCGACATGTCTGGCGTCTGCATGGGTGGAATTCGTGGAATTTCTTTACTTTCCTGTTTTAGTTAAAACTCTTTTTTCGCCAACCTATTACATGATTTTTATCTTTTTCTTATGATTTGATAGACCATATAAAAAGGGGTCTAGCCTAGGATACAAAGACTATTGACATATACATTAAGTTAGTTAATTTCTTTGGGATTATTATGCAAGTTTGGATTCAGTTTTTGAGGAAAAGCCTTGGATTGAAGGATATTGGTGCAATACTCTTTTTCTCTAGCCTTATTCATCAAAACCCAGTGATGGATTCCTACTCTTTTATGTTTAATTTTATTAATTCTATGAGTAGCTAGTTCTTTTTCTTGGGACGAACAATGTAGCCCTATTATGAACTTTAGTTTTTTGTTTGTTGACTCAATGCTTAAAAGTAGATTTTTAGTTAATTCTTTATCGTTGTATTGTATGACTTTCACTTATTTGGTGTGCGAATTTGTAGATGTTTATTGGTTTGTGTTGAACTCGAGAGAGGAATGCACGAATTAGATTAGGCGATAAAGGACATTAATTTAGACAAGACAAAGAGATTTGCTTGTGATTAGTGCGGTCACATAAATTAAACTTCGGGGATATTCGCATGAGTTTCTTGTTATTAATGCACTTAAGAAGGTTGTTAACGTGCTCACTTAGAGATAGGTGAGGGGGCCTAATTTAGTAATATAAGCTAACTTCGAGAGAAGTAGTTAATTAATTCCGTTAACTTGATCGTTAATTAAGATTGATTTTTGTTGAATCAATAAATGGGTAGCTACGGGAATCAATGATGGTGAAGTTGTGAGTCCTAAGTTCACATCAATCTTGAAGAAAACTTCCATAAATAATTTACTTCTACTTTGTTTGTTTAATTTTTATTTTTGGTTATTTATTACTATTACAACAAACCCAAGATTGCGATTTTTTCAACTAGAGCGTGAATTAAATGTTCAGTACTTGAATCTTTTCTCGTGGGAATGATAACTCGGACTCAGCATCCATTATATTACTTATTTGACCCGTTGCGGATTTCATAAACATATTTTACACGAACAGTCAGCTATTGGATAGACTGTAGCAGATATCAAGGGGATAAATCCATCTATTTGTATGCACAAAATGTCAATGGAGGATAGCTACAAATCGGTGGTGAAACATCAGCACATATTGAATCCTCATCTTCTGGAGATTGTTAGAACGGAGGTGTTAAAACTCCTGGATGCATGGATTATCTACCCTATCTCAGACAGCTCTTGGGTGATCCGATACATGTTGTGCCTAAAAAAGGAGGGATAACAGTAGAGATGAATGAACACAATGAGTTGGTGCCAGTCAGACTTACAACAGTATATCGGGTTTGTATTGATTACTGAAAGTTGAATGATGCTACTCGTAAAGACCACTTTCCCCTGCCTTTCATTGACCAGATGGTAGAGCGATTGGCTAGACATACATGTTACTGCTTCCTTGATGAGTATTCTAGTTATAACCAAATTGCAATTGCATTGGATGATCAAGAAAAAACGATATTCACTTGTCCATATGGGACGTTTGCTTGTAGGAGGATGCCGTTTGGTTTGTGTAATGCCCCTGCCACATTTCAGAGATGTATGATGTCCATTTTTTCAAATATGGTGGAAAGATTTATTGAGTTCTTCATGGATGATTTTTTAGTTTTTGGTTCTTTATATGATGAATACCTTAAAAATTTAACCCTTGTTCTGTAGCGTTGTAAGGACACTAGTCTGGTGCTTAATTGGGAAAAATGTCACTTTATGGTTAGGAATGACAATGGGGCGGGTTCGGGGCGGGTATGCCTTCACCCGTCCCCACCCCGTTAAGAAATCCCCCGCACCGTACCCGATTCAATCGTGTACGGGGCGGGTACAAAAAATACCCGTTACCGACCTCGTTAAGAAATGACTAAAATAATATAGAAAAAAATGGAATTAAAACTAGATGAAAAGTCATCCTAAGTATCATGTTAGTTTCATCTTTGGCATCTAGATTCGAAATTTCATAGAGAGCAAAATATTTTTTTCAAAAAAAAAAAGAGAGACCGGGTATCGGGGCGGGGCGGTACTCTTGGGTATCGGGTAATACCTGTCCCATTGCCATTCCTATTTATGGTACAGAAAGGAATTGTGTTAGGGCACCGGATTTCTGATAAGGGAAAGATTCAAGTTATTGAAAAACTTCCACCACCAACTTCTGTCAAAGGTGTTAGAAGCTTTTTGGGGGCATATAGGGTTTTACAGGAGGTTTATAAAAGATTTTTCAAAAACCACAAAACCCTTGTGCAATCTGTTGGAAAATGATGTTAAGTTTGAATTCACAGATGAATGTTTTAATACTTTCAATACCTTGAAGGAGAAACTGACATCAACTCCAGTTATTATAGCACCTGATTGGGACCTGCCATATGAACTCATGTGTGATGCTAGTGATTTTGCCCTTGAAGCAGTTCTTGGGCAGCGAAGAGACAAGATACTTAGAGTTATCTCCTATACTAGCAAGACTCTTAAAGATGCTTAACAAAATTATGCAATTACAGAGAAAGTTATTAGTAGTGGTCTTTGCTTTTGAAAAGTTTCAGTCCTACCTCATTAGCTCAAACGTTATCGTTTATATAGATCATGCAGTGTTGACGTCCTTGTTTGCCAAAAAGGATACAAAACCAAGGCTGTTTCGATGGATTTTATTGCTACAGGAGTTGGACTTAGAGATTCGGGATAAAAAAAGATCAGAGAATGTGGTAGCAGACCATTTGTCTAGAATTAAACAACCCGAAACTGACCAAGAGGAGATTAATGAAAGGTTTCTAGATGAGCAGATTTTTGGGATTCAGAGTGCCGCCTGTGAAAGAAATGCTCTATGGTATGCATACTATGTGAATTTTCTTGCCACGAACATACTACTGCCGGACTATGACTATCAGCAGCGGTGGAAATTCTTTGCAGATGTTAAACATTACTTTAGGGAATATTCATTCTTTATAGGATCTGTGCTGATCAAGTCATCAGGAGATGTGTACCAGAAGAGAAGATGGAGCCTATCTTAGGGCGATGTCATGCTTTACCTTATGAAGGCCATTGTGGGCCAACAAAAACAGCCGCGAAAGTTTTGCAATCAGGCTTCTTTTGGCCCACTTTATTTAAATATGCTTTTACTTTTGTGAAGAAGTGTGACCAATGTCAGAGGACGGGTAATATATCTAGGAAGCAAGAAATGCCTCTCCATGGGATTTTAGAGGTGGAGTTATTTGATGTTTGGAGGGATTGATTTCATTGGACCTTTTCCACTTTCATGCAAGAATTTATATATTTTGGTAGCAGTGGACTATGTCTCAAAATGGGTGGAAGGAATTGCTTCACCTACTAATGATGGCAGAGTGGTTACTTAGTTTCTGAAGAAGAATATTTTCACTCGATTTGGAACTCTACAGGCCATTATAAGTGATAGGGGAAACGATTTTTGTAACAAACGGTTTGAAGGTTTGTTGGCAAAGTATGGAGTTAAACATAAAGTTGCTACCCCATATCATCCCCAAAGAAGTGGACAAATAGAAATCTCCAACAGGGAACTGAAAAAGATTCTTGAATTGACAGTGAGTGCAATAAGAAAGGATTGGTCTCTAAAACTTGATGATGCATTACGGGTATGCCGCATGGCATTTAAAACAACTATTTGGATGTCACTGTATCGTCTTGTTTATAGAGAGACATGTCACTTACCAGTGGAATTGGAGCACCGAGCTTATTGGGCTAGGAAGAAGTTAAACTTTGACTTAAAAGAGGCTGGTTAAAAGAGATTGCTCCAGTTAAATGAATTGATTGAGTTTCACTTGGAAGCTTCTGAGAATGCAAAACTCTACAAAGAACGGACCAAGTTATGGCATAATAAGTCTATAAACCGAAAGAAGTTTGTGGTGGGCCAAAAGGTTTGCCCTGGTGGATTTCTCTCTAATTTATGACAAGTATGGAATCTCGGGTTACTAATTAGTGGAATACTAGACAATCCGAAATTTTTTTGAATGATATTCAAGAAAAGAGTATTCTTGAAAATTTCATAGAATTAGAAGAAATCCTCTTCTTAGAGGAAATGATCAAGGAATACTCTGAAACACATCTACGAAAGCTTGGTATAGGAATCCACAAAGAAACGATCCAATTAATCAAGATCCACAATGAGGATTGTATCCATACGATTTTGCACTTCTCAACAAATATAATATGTTTTGTTATTCTAAGGGAACGATGCATTTCTAGTAGAAAGCAAGCGAACACGGGACAATCTAGTAGAAGCATCAATCAATACCATAAATGAATATATGGTCCACATAGTGGGTATATTAACCCATACGCATCTCCATGAATTCTTTCAAGAAAATTAGAGACTCAGTATTGACCTTCATATTGGAAGGTTTAATGACTAACTTGCCTTGCTCATAAGTAGCATATGGGAAACTATTTGCTAAAAGAGTCTTCTGGTTCTTTATATTGTACCCATGGGAATTATGTACCGTATCATAGTTGCTTCTGTATGCCCAAACCTATCATGCCAAGGTATAAAGCTCTTTTAATCAACAAACTTCGGGTTCGTAGTATGGTATATTTTAATTACTTTTATGAATGTATAATACATTCTAGATGGTAATGTATAATACATTCTACAGCTTTTGATGTTGTTCTATGTACTCTATATATAGTATTAACACTTCATATATAGTATTAACATTATTTTTTGTTAATGTTAATTCCATAGTATGCATAGTTGCACCGATATTAAATTCCCAATATTGTATCTTGGGTCAGCAAAGAAGTCGGAGATATCAAAGTGAGTTACTGCTTAACTGTCATAATCAAGGAAAATAATCTCCACTTTTCCTTTTTCCTTGATTAACTACAAGTTAAAAACCCACAAAGTAATTTGCCATACGACAGATACATGCTAAATGTGTTTAAATGAGCTATTATTATTGGATGCTTTATGCATCTCACTATTAGGGTTTTGTTCATGAATTTTCCCATATCTTCACCCATGGTTCACGATAAGATGTTGTATTTGCTTCAGGCGTGAGGCGGAACTCATGATTTTTCATATATCATGTGGATTTTTGACAGTAAAGTAATCAACTTTGAGTTAGACATAATAATGAAGGAAACTAAATGCTTTTACACAATCATTAGATGTGTTTCCTTCTTTTATTGTCTTACATAGGCCACTTGAGATCAGATGAACTAAAACATCAAAGGCTCATGACAAATAATTCTTGCTAATATGTCACATGCAACTAACTGAAATTTGGTGATATTGGCCATTTGTGTAACTTTATAATATGTAAAGTCATAAATTCAATATCAACAGGATATAAATATTTATACTCTCATTTAGGGAGTATTGTTTCATATATCTCCAATATTTACATCCTTAAGACATATGCTACTTCAGGAGCATAGTAAATTATACTTTTGAAATTAATTTGGGTTATTGCTACTTTATGGGCAATAGATTAATATTCTTCAGGAATATTGAATTACCAAATAAATCAGATTCTTAGATCCAATATAAATTGCTCTTCAAGAACACGTAACATTCTTCAGAATATTACAATTGGTTGTGCTACTTCGGGAGCAACGATTTATTTAATCTAACTAAAGTAATTAACTAAAAGTCAATAATACGATAACAAATAAATAATACGTACAATGAAAAAGAAAGAGTTGTTTCATAATAAGCAATAGTAAATATTCTTCACGAATATTTGTTTATTGTGTTTTTCTTCAAGAAAACACAGATCTTAATCTCATATATCGTACTATACAAAAGCGAACCATATTAAATTAGAATATGATGAGACCATGAGATCGGAAGAGCGTCGTGTAGGAATCACAATATATTAATTCTAATAATCTTCAGGATTATGAAGAATTGTAGAA
>CAVNYN010210521.1:0-32743 GCA_963692815.1 Nyctanthes arbor-tristis | reverse complement strand
TTGCATGTTATTGGACCTTATGAAGTTCAAGAAACTGTTATGTTTGATATGACATTAGGGTAGTATACCTGAAGAAATAGTGAAGTCTTGAAAATATAAGCTATTTGTCAAATAATTCCTTACCTAATTCTGAAAAGGCCCATCTAATATAGATACCCTGTCCTCTTGCAGATAGCTATTTGATGTCAATTAGGTCTCTTAACCAAATTAAGCATCCACTTCCTTCCCCTCTGGCCTCTGCTTATATTCAAGTTAGTATAAGCAGTACAATGGCAATTCTTCAAGCACACTTCCTTTCATTCTTTGAGCATGATGGGTTTTTATACATAGAATGTTGTGTATCTGACAATTTAACACCAGAATACTTTAGAAATCCATCTCCATTTCGACAGTTCAAGGGAATTCTGCACAGACATCCATTCCACCACTTTCCCCCATCCAACCTTCTGGGTCTTTTGGCACAAATCTTTTTAAGCATCCACAGACAGGTGAGTTTGCAGTGTTGCAACTGCCATATGCACCACACATTTTACAATTATCACAATTTTCTCTCAGAGAAATCTGGTGAAGAATCCACTCTTGGGTACGACCCATCCACATCCTGCAAACACCAGTTCGACTCAGACTCTCAGAGTATACCTTGAAATAGTTGATTTGTTAAGTAGCTCACAATTGTAGTAAAGCTCTTTTTTGTTCATAAATCATAACTAATCCAAAATTGACAAGCATGTCCAGGCTGGGTTGTCCTTGACAGTCTCTATTAGTTTCCACCTCTCCCTGGACAGCGTAAGTTTATCGTGTAAAAGGATTATGCTTTGATTCCTTGACTCAAAGTTCATAGAGTTTTCTTGCTCATGTAACCGTGTTGCAATGTCTTGGTTTTCTCCACTCAATGACTTTGTTCTGTCTCCTAAGATGCCATAAATGTACGCCAATGTTGATGAACCAATTATGTGGTTTGCAATTTTCATCCCTTAATAAGCCCTCATTATCATGCTTTAGCATGTGGAAGTTATCCATTTACTTCAATCAATCTCATTCAGCATCTTGCTTGAGGGACATTTACTAACAAGCTTTTCTCCCAGCTAACCTTTTGTGACCTTAAGCCAAAAAATATAATTAAAATTTAATTTAAAACATTTTGAAATTCAAAATTACCCTTTTTTTGGGGAGAAATACCCCGGCTTGAAAATCTAAGCACAAGGTACAATTTTACTGCTAATAGAAAAAGATTACATGGAGGGTGACATATGAGCCTCACCTCCACAGCCACACACAAGTAGGGTCCAATCTACCAATCTAAAACAAGATTGCCCGCATATGAATGCAAATTGGAGTACTATCAATTTATTCCCTGCTTTTTATTTCCAGAAAGCTCATCACCTTTGTTTTTTTAACCCATTTCTTTTTCTTTTTTTCCAAATATTTTGTTGTTTGAATGTTTGACTTAACAACTGTTCTATTTTAAATATTTATCTAAATTACAGTTTCTGAATATAAATTCTTGATTCTTTCATTTCGTCATTCATGAAACGAGCTAATCGATTCTTTCATTTAAGTCGCTATATGTATAGAACCCACAGAAATTTATAGGTTTTCTTCTAACAAAATGGTATTGTTCCTTTAAAATTTAGTAATATTTTTATAGACTGATTTGCTTGGTGAGAAGTTTGGAGGTTACTCATTATTCGTTCTCCATAAATTTATTTATTTATGGATGGGAAAGGGATATGTTGATAGCAAGTAAAACAAAAAACCTGTTGAAAATACGGAACTTGAATTTTTTGGACGATTCTGAATCTATAGTAAAGCTGGGTATTTAGATGGAACACAGCCAAGGGGCACAATTTCTACTGTTAATAGTCGATTGAAAGATGTTTTGAAAATAATTATGATGATTCTCATAAACAAATCCTTGTTGTGCTTATGAAGTAGTAAAAATAGTCAAGTAATTGTGACATATGATGAATAACAAAGATTAGTTGAGAATAAGTTGCGTCACAACAAAATGATGAAGCCCTTTGGTCAATAAAAGTACTCTCTGTATCTTAATATGAAAATTATGGTACAAACATGTTCAAATGTGAAAGGGTTCCATCTGAAGCAAGAAAGTAAGTAGAAACATGCAATTGATATGACATTTCTAATACAAAATAGTTAGACTAATCTAAAATGTTACCAATTATTTGTAGGTCAGATTGTGGGCTTTTTATGGTCAAGTTGGTTTAATTTCTAAAGTTAGGTTAAAGTACAAGTGGTATTGTTGCAGACAATATTCCTATGTGGGGAAAAATTAGTGCATAGATATTTGCATGGCAATTTGATCCATAGTTCATCTTGAAATTTTTGAGATGTCCTATGCAATTGTAGAATCATGTGCCGTTTGAATTTGGATTGTCCTAATAATTAAATTATAATTTGTTAACTAGCATGAATGACTTGTTATTGCATAAAAAATAGGCGAGCAGTTGTCAATTACTCGAGAAGTTAGGTATTATCTTCAGGCCCACAGGGATTCCTCTTGAGATACATGGAATTTTTTTCTTTTTGTTATTTATTAAGAAGGTTGTCAATTACTTGAAAAATCGTGAATGTTGAGCATGTACATACAGTTGTTTATTTTTAAGTTACAAGGTATTATAGACAAATGACACCATCATTTGAGAAGAGTTGTATTAATTGTATACATCAAGTAGTTATCCTCTTCCGATCTGCAAGAACAAAATCAAGTAATGCAAAATTTCATACCAGTGTTCTGACAAATAATTACCTGGTTCAACTCATTTTTTCCCCTTGACTGGAGTAGTATATACAAAAAGTATGGCATCAAGGGTATATTCCATCGTACTCACTTGGAATGTATGTAGTTTCAATGGACCTTAGAACAAATAGGACTTAGGAACACTAATGTGACTTAACGTGCTTCCATCAATGTAACAGTTGTTTGGTTCATTGAACATGCTGCTTCTTTGCTGCTTGAACTGTCAGCAGTAACTAGATCTCTTTCTGAGAAAAAACCAGGTTGTCTAGCTTGCGGCAACATGCCATCATTCCCCAGCAATAACACTACCTCAGACATGCTTGGCCTGTCGTCCGGATTTTGTTGAACGCATAACAGTCCAACATGGATCAGTCGCAGCACTTCTGTTAAATAGCCTGAAATGCCAAGGTAAGGATCGACTAGCTCTAAAGACCTTCCTTCTTTGTACAGCAACCATGCCTGTACTAATAGAATTCAATTAATGAACCATCTTTTTTGAATTAAAATGCAAAAAGGCTTACATTTATTACAGTGACATAAAAAGTACACTATGCTTACATGTCCAAGAAGGTTATGATGGTCATCTCTGTGAGAAAATCCTCTGTTTTTTTTGCCACTCACAATCTCAAGCACCAAAACCCCGAAGCTGAACACGTCTGATTTCACTGAAAATATGCCATCTATAGCATATTCTGGGGACATGTAGCCACTGCATAATAAAATTTGTCAAAAACTTATTTATAAGCAATAGAAGAGCATTTCTTTTGTTATAGGATTGAGATTCTTACTATGTTCCAACTATCCGGTTAGTCTTAGCTCTGGTCTCACTTCCTCCAAAACTTCTAGCTATGCCGAAGTCTGATATCTTTGGGTTCATCTCAGAATCAAGCAAAATATTGCTTGCTTTGAGGTCTCTATGGATAATTCTGAGACGAGAATCTTGATGGAGATATAGAAGTCCACGAGCAATACCATTTATAATGTGAAAGCGCTTAGGCCAATCAAGAACTGCACTCTGCAATGGATCTGACAAAACTTTTCTCTACTTGTGAGGATAGTTTGTTTGTTGGATAATTTGGAAACGAGAAATGTAACCCAACATATAGAATTACATATCTTCAAGAAATTGCTTGATAGCGTTAAACTGCAACTCTTGAGAAAACATAAGGTTCAGTGCCTATTTTAATTTGCAATAGATCCAAAAAGTTTTTGTTCTAGCTAATTTGATGATGTGGTTACAAAGTTCCTCTATCTCATTAAGTATAGCGGGTATCCCTTAATAGAATATGTCTGAGTTGATTGTGAGAGATGAATATTTCTTACCAAAAAGAATCATGTCTAGACTTCCATTAGGCATGTATTCATAAATCAACATCCTTTCTTCTTCTTTAATGCAGCATCCTAGAATCTTCACCAGATTTCGATGCTGAAGTTTAGATATAGAGATAACTTCGTTCCTGAACTCGTCAAGTCCTTGAAATGAAGTTCTTGATAGCCGTTTGACAGCAATTTCCTGTCCCTCTTTCATCCGGCCCTACATCAGAACATGCAAAAGGTTTTTATTTTTTTTTTTCTGTGAAGGCAATTTACTTTTAACACGTGATTTAGATTGACAATGACTTTATTTTACATGCAAAAGAAGGGAGTATAAACTGGAAGAATTCTTTGAACTGTATGTCTGAATTTGCAGTGTTGTATCTTCACTTTCATATTAGGAAAGAAGAAATAAAAAGGAAAAGATACACATTACCTTGTAAACAGGTCCATACCCACCCTCTCCAAGCTTGTTATCTATTGAAAAATTACCAGTAGCTTTCATTAGTGCATGTAAGTCAAACTGTGGTAGATCTATATCTTTGTCTTGACTTTCATCATTGTTGCTTGTCTTCCTTTTCCAGAGATACAATATCAGGCTGAGAACAAGCAGACTCATCCCCACTGACACTGATAAACTCACCGCAAGAGTTTTTCCATTTTTTCCTTTCGAGTCTGTAAAGTTTTATTTGCAAATGAAGTGTATCATTTTCCTGACAGTAAAGCCTTAAAAATGAAAATTACAAGAGTTTTATTTATTCGGTTCATACCTAATTCTGAAGAAGCCATTCTAATATAGATATCTTGTCCATCTTCAGATAACTCTTTGATATTGATTAGGTCGTCGAACCAAAGTAGGCATCCACTTCCTTCTTCACTTATATCCAAGTTAGTATATGCCATACAAGAGCAATTCCTTAAGCACACTACCCTGCATTCTTCGAGTGTCATTGTCACATTGAACCAGGAATTTTGTGAGTCTGGCAACTTGATACCTGAATACTTGAGAAATACATTTCCATTTTGACAATTCAAGGGCGTTCTACGGACACATCCGCTTGACCAATCTGAACTCTGCCAGCCTTTTGGATCTTTAGGCATAAATCTATCTAAACATCCACAAACAGGTGAATTCACAATATTGCAACTACCATATGCACCACACAAGCTGTAAATGTCACAATTATCTATTGGAGCACCAGCATAAACCACCCAGCTCTGTGTTCTGTTAATCCATGTCCAGCGCTGTGCTACACCACTCTGACTCAGAGTAACCCTGGAAATAATTGATCTATCTAGCACCTCATAAGTGAAGTACGCCTCGTGTTTGTTTAGAATTACCCTGAATTTGTAAGTCGGATTTTTCCTCAAGTGTGGCAGTCCACTAAAATGGAGTCCGTTCCAAGGTCCAGTTTTATACTGTAGAGTTGGACCTTTTCTCAAGACCTTTTGTGGATAACCAGTAGGATCAAGGTGATAGGTAAAATCTCCTGAAGATGGATCATTGTTGCTGTTCCATGAGGATAGGTATACCTCGTGAACAGTTACAAAGTTCCAACCAAGCTTCATTCCTGATAAAAATGTATCAGTTGGATAATTGAAACTCTCCCAAAGGAAATTCCCTGGGTCATCATCAGTTGCATCTTTCACAACCAGGTTTCCTGACTCCAGCAATTTCGCAACCGGAATCTGCACTGGCCGGGATGTATTAGAAGACCAGATGATGCTACCATTAGTGTCATTTAGAAGAACAAGAAGTCCTGGTTCTGTAACCTTTAAGACTCCTGATGTCTGGTTGAGAGGATCTTCTCTGTTGGCAACCCATATCACAGTCATAACGGTTATTTTCTTGTACCACATGCCCAAGTATCGATTCTTGGAATTTCCAGGGCTAAAAAATCCCAATTCAAATGTTCCACCAGAGGAAACCATGGTCTCGCCATCTCTAAGGATCTGTGTAGTAGTTATGATATCATTTGCATTGGAAATACTCTGGAAGATCATTAAAATGGTTACGAGGGAAATTATGTAGAAATCTTCGTTTGACATGTCTTTTGGTTCGGATGATAAGCTGCAAAGAAAAAAACTTGAACCTAGTATTGATTTGTATATCTAATTCCTCTTATCCAGTTGAACGACAAACTATTCATTATACAACGAGAACTTTGGAGTTTCTTGACTTGCTTAAAATTATGAAGTCAACCTTTTGCTGCTAATTTTCTATGCACCGTTGGGCCAGATCTATCTCGACATTAAATGTGAAAAGGACAATTTTCTTTCATACTGATCTTATATAGTTTTGTCTTGCCATCTTGCTGCTTCTCTAATTGGTTGATTGTCAGTTTTCTTATACAAGTCAACTGGACAGGTATTTATTTGTTAATAAACATTAACAGTTATTTATTTATATAAAGTCAACTATACAGCTTTCTTATATATGTCAACTGTATAATTATTTATTTGTTAATGAACATTAATTTGATCACATTATGCTTGGATCCATGCTGGTTGAACTCCGCCTCACAACTGGCTCGTCGCATTTCCTGTCGCCACAGACTAATCTCCTTGTCGGCTTTATTGTTTAATCAAGGTTTTCAAAAACTAAACATTTAGCTGCATTTCTAGCTTACCAAGCTCGGAACTAATACCCATTAGCTCCTTCGCAACTCATATACTATAATTGCAGCAGCAACAAAGTTGCACTTACAAGCATTTAAATTGGTTTGATCCTCAAGAGGTGAATTGTTCTGCAACGTCGAGTTGGCAGTTCACAGCAATAATAGAGTTGTTCATTTTTTTAATCACTCGTGATTGATAATAAGAATACGATGAAAAGATTGGTGTGGACATACTAATTGATGGATGCAAAAGTATTCTATTTTGATGGCCTGTCTTTACTCATTTGTTCCAACCTATGACGAAAGAATAAGAGGCCAACTTGTTTGACATGGCCGATGGCCGGTGAATCGTCATAGAGAACGAAATTGGATATCCATATTATGGGAAAGTTTGAAAATCTCTCTCTTCAAACTAATTTTAATCTTGTTTTCTAAGTGTCACTCTCCAAACTTTAAATCTCAATTTCAATGTCACTGAACTTCAAGTTGTGTTCAATCTAAGAAGTCTGGTGTCTGCGGTACAAATTATCTTTCAAGTTGATTTCTTGACAATCAGATTTGGAGTTCAAGAGAAAAGCTTCAACTCTTTCAGTCCAGTTGATTTAAGGGGGAAAAGTTATCTAGATTAATTTTCTCTGGGTACTTACTGGAATTTTTAGCTATCTAAGGTCATTTTGTTGAACCATTTAATTATATTTAATTGTAATTGTAATTAACATGATGATGATTATTTATCAGAAAAGCACTTCTCAGATAAGTAGCACTAAACAAGCACTTAATGTATGATAATCTGGTTGAAGAGGAAAGACAAAAAGCAATACGAGGACACATTTACCAACTTTTTTTTTTCCTTTGAGGTTTTTGTGTTTATTCCTTTGTTACTGGAAGTCAGGTTTGAACCCTCGCCTCTGTATCCAGTTTTGGAGAATCATTTGGTAGAGGAAGGCAAGTGATGAAGGGAACTATGGAAACATTGATGTAACTGGCATTTTCGGTTGGACCTCATTCATGCAACACTAACTTTTTTTTTTTTTTTTTCCTTCAAGAAAAAGAAAATGCGACGTCTTGTTGGACAGAAGCTGGCCATTAGATGAGTCATGGTTTCAATCTTCCATGTCACAAGGGGTGCTGGATCAATACTGGCATAAAGGAAAATTCACCTGAAGTTCATGACAAAACCCCAGTTCTTAAGGTCCCTAGAGGTGGTGAAAGCGGAGTTGATTCAAAGCCTGGGACCGCCTCCAGGACAGGCCCTGAAT
Source organism: Nyctanthes arbor-tristis (assembly GCA_963692815.1). Lineage (NCBI taxonomy): Eukaryota > Viridiplantae > Streptophyta > Magnoliopsida > Lamiales > Oleaceae > Nyctanthes > Nyctanthes arbor-tristis. Next base: position 24,791 of record CAVNYN010210521.1, on the reverse strand, counting down.
GGAGATAAAAGACCTGAGCACACCTCAGCCTTTACTTGCACGACTTAGACAATTAGGAAAAATGAAGGCTCCATGAAGAAAGAGTGAGTTAAGTTGGTTCATGTTAGTTTGTCTTCTCTAACTTCTTCTGTAACAACTAGCAAATTTCCAGCAGAAAACCAGACAAAAAACAGCAGCAAATGCAATGGAAAACCAGAAAAAATAACTACTGTAGCAGAGAGCAAAGAACAGAACAAGAAGGAACACAAAATCTGATTTTTTGAGGAAATTTTTCTGATCTGATTTCACAGTGGAATATAGCCATACTTATACAAGATAAGTTTGCTGATTTTCATATACATCACAGCCATACTTTCTTAGGCAAAAGACGAGTCACTTTTCTTGTACAATAATGCAAGATAGAATAGATTTTATCTACCTAACCCAATTACAGCCATTCCTTCCATTTTCTTTTCAAAAGTGCAGAGTTTTATGTAAAAGCTTCACACTTCTACAGTTCAAACAAACAAACTAGACAGTTGAGAATGCCAGTATTCGTACTGTACAATAGTTCAGAAAAAGTAGTCCATAAGGTATATCAGTATCTTTATAATAAGCTAGCTTACTAACCCCCAACCTATAAATAGAGAGGGGAAATGCTCATTTAAGGGATACAACTTTTGGTAATTAAAGCCAATATAGTTGGAAAATACAACGAAACCTTACCTAGCATCCAGTTCACATCCGACATAGTGATCTATTGAAGAAGAACATTAAAAAGTATTACAAGGAAATGTTTACCTTCTTTGTATTTATTTATTCTCCTTTTACTGGAGGTCCTCCTATACCCTCTCTGATGTATCAAGATTCTATGAATAATATGATGAGACATGAAAATGAAGAGAACTATGAAAATTTTTGACATAATTGATGTTTTCCATTCCACCTCCTCATTCTAGCTGAATATTACTTTTCTTTTCAAGCAAAAGATGATGCAACCTATTTAACTTATCGTGCTTCCATCAATGTAATACTCATTTCGTTTACTGAACTTGCTGCATTTGTGCTACTTGAACTTTCAGCTGCAAATAAATTTCTTTCTGCAAAAAAGCCAGGTTGTCTTGCTCGTGGCAACGTACCATCATTTCCCAACATTAACACTACCTCTGACATGCTTGGCCTGTCTTCTGGCTGTTGTTGGACGCATAACAGTCCTACGTGGATTGAACGCAACACTTCTAATAAATAGCGCGATGGGAGAACATAAGAACTGACTAATTCCAAAGATCTTCCTTCTTTATACAACATCCATGCCTGTACTAAGTGAAGTCAGTTAAAAGTACCCTTTCTATTTCAAATGTTGAAAGCACTAAGTACAAAGAAATAAGTCATGCTTACATGTCCAAGAAGGTTGTGGTGGTGATCTCTGTGAGAAAATCCTCTATTCCTTTTGCCACTCACAATCTCAAGTATTACCACACCAAAGCTAAATACATCCGATTTCACTGAAAACATGCCATCTATAGCATATTCTGGGGACATGTACCCACTATGTGATAAAATTTATTAGAAAATCAACTTAAAAACAATAATAGAGCATTTTATAGATAAGAGGACTGGGATTCTTACTATGTTCCAACTATTCTAGTTGTGTTAACTCCATTCTCATTTCCTCCGAAACTCCTAGCCATGCCAAAGTCTGATATCTTTGGGTTCATGTCTAAATCGAGCAAAATGTTGCTGGTTTTCAGGTCTCTATGGACGATTCTGAGACGGGAATCTTGATGGAGATATAAAAGCCCCCGAGCAATACCATTTATAATGTGAAAGCGCTTGGGCCAATCAAGCACCGTACTTTGTATAGGATCTGCCAAAGATTCTTTGCTCATAAGGAAATCTTTGTTGTATAAATTGGAAATGATACATCAATTTTACAGCATCTACAAAGTATCTCATATTACAAAATTGCATCTTAACAAAAGAATGTTATGTTTACTGTATTTTGCAACCGATTAGAAAATTTTTGCTCCCAAAGTTTCAAAATGTGTTTGAAACTTGCTTATGTCATAATATATAACTGGTATTCCTAAAAGAAGGTAAAACTTTGCTGATTGTGCAAGATGAATATCTCTTACCAAATAGAATCAAGTCCAGACTTCTATTAGGTAGGTATTCATAGATCAACATCTTTTCTTCTCCCTGAATGCAGCATCCTAGAAGCTTCACCAGATTTCGATGCTGAAGTTCAGCTATATAGATAACTTCATTCTTGAACTCATCAGGTCCTTGGAGGGAACTTCTTGATAGCCGTTTGACAGCAATTTCTTGCCCATCCTCTAGCACGCCCTATATCAAAACTTGAGCATTTACAAGGCATTTGATCATCTCAATGGGGATTTACTAATTACACCCATTCATATTTCACATGATTTTGGACGATTTTGGTAAATTTTTGTTTATTAAAAACTGCACTTTACATTGAAAATAAAATTAAGTTTCCAAAGGATTCAGCATGTTGATTAAAGATAGATAACTTTGGGATGCAATATAAACGTTTCAGAATCAAAGAATCAGTCCCAGTTAAGTTCTTGTACTGTTATACTAAGGAAAAAAAATTATTACCTTGTAAACGGCTCCAAACCCACCTTCTCCAAGCTTGTTATAAAAGTTATCAGTAGCTTTAGTTACTGTATGTAAATCAAACAGAGGTAGCTCTATGTCTTCGCTGTGATTTTCAATATTTGTACCATCGCAACTGCTGTTTCCTAGCCTGCCTGTAACAAAAGCCGTGAATTAGAATAACTTGATAGAAAAAAGTAAAAAAAGGACTCAGGATAGTTACCTCCTGTTTCCTGCTGCAGGTTTCTTTTCTTCATCTTTTGAAGATACAACATCAGACCGAGCCCGAGCAAGACCATTGTGATAGGTACCAACAAACTTATTGCAAGAATTTTTCTTCTCCTTCCTTCTTTGTCTGCAAAATTTATTATGCAAATTTTCTACAAGAAAAGAGTACTAGAATTAAAGATTTTGTTTATTAAAATTCTTACCTAATTCAGAAGAAGCCATTCTAATGTAGATATCTTGTCCTGCCTCAGGTAATACTTTGATGTTAAGTAGGTCGTTAAACCAAAGTAGGCATCCACTTTTCCTGCTTATATCTAATTGAGTATAAGCCGTACAAGAGCAATTTTTGGAGCACCATACCTTGCATTCATGGAGTGTCATAGTTTCGTTAAACCTGGAATATTGTGTGTCTGGCAATTTGATACCAGAATACTTGATAAATACATGTCCACTCTGACAATGCAAGGGAGTTCTCCGAACACACCCAATTGATCCATTCATAGGTAAAAATCTATCTAAACATCCACAGTTAGGTGAATTCGCGCTATTGCAACTGCCACATGCACCACAAAGTCCATAATTGTCACAATTATCTACCGGACCAGAGAGGTAAACTGTCCACTCCTTTGTTTGAGGATTCCATATCCATCGTCTTACAGCACCATTTGAAGTCAAGGTAAGTCTTGAAATATTATTGTTGTTAACAAGCTGGTAGGAATAGTACGCCTCATTATTGTTTAGCACTACTCCGTAACTGACATAAGGATTTTTCTTCCAGTATGGCAGCCCACTATACCCTACTCCATTCCAAGGTCCACTCTTATACTGCACAACCGAACCTTTTCTTATCACATGTTGTGGATAACCGCTTGGATCAAAGTGAAATGAAAACTCTCCTGAAGACGGATCCTCATTGCTCTTCGATGAGGATAGATACACCTCCAGACCAGTTATAAAGTTCCAGCCAAACTTCATTCCTGGTAACATTGTATCAGTTGGATAATTAAAACTCTCCCAAAGAAAATTCTTGGCGGCATCATCATTTGCATCTTTCACAACAAGGTTTCCAGAGTCTAATAACTTTGCAACCGGAGTTTTCACTGGTCGTGATGTATTGGATGACCATATGATGCCACCTTTAGTGTCATTTAGAATAACTAGAAGTCCTGGCTCGATAACCTTCAAAACTCCTGATGTACTTGTGAGTGGAACATCTCTGTTGGCAACCCATACTACAGTCACAGGTGTTATATTCTTGTACCACATGCCCACGTATCGGTTTTCGGGATTTCCAGGGCTAAAAAATCCCAATTCAAAGCTTCCATCAGCTGAGACCAGTGTCTCACCATCTCTAAGGCGCTGTGTTGTAGTTATGGTATCGGTTGCGCTGTAAATCTTCTGCAGGGACATAAACAAGCAGGTTAAGATAAAAAGTAAGGGCATATCTTTACTCAATATCTTCATGTTTCTAATCTCTCCTGTATAATAGAATTAACTATAAGTTGGAAATAAGCAGAAACTTCATAGCATATTGACTGAATTTGCGGTCCAGAGTACACAACTTCATCTATTGGCAGAAAGCTAATTATGCAGATTGACTGATATTGCCATTACACATACGGCATTCAATTGGCAACTAAAATAGGGCCACTCTTTTCAGTGAGTTGTGTATTCATCCCTCATTCGAACAATTAATAAATAAAGAGCAAAGATGGTCCACGGATATTGATATATAGTGGTATCAGAAATATCTTACCTGAAACTATAAAAGAATAGTTATTTTTGCTGAAAAAATTCTGTACTTAAATAATGTTAAACTAAAAAGAATGCAAAATTTTTCTAGAACTTAAGATGAAAAGTTTACTAAAAACCCAGATCGCTTTGTATCAATCCACTTTAACCTCAAAAAATGAATTTTTCTGGCTGGTGAGCTGTTTTGTCATCCCTACCTGTATGTGGGACAGCAAATATGCGGACTGAGACACAGCGGTTACCAAAGGGCATCCAATATGGCTTCTTAACTATTATGAAGTCAAGAAAATGCTTCAAATTTCCTTGAATATTTAGTCATATTTTATTAGGACCCTTGGAGTTATTTGATATGGGTAGTTATACGCCAATGTTGACTAGTTTATTAGAAATATGCACTTACTCTCATTTGATATGTGGACCATTCCATTCTTCCATTCCCGCAGATATTCACCTGGAATAATCAAGCCTTGCCATTCAGAATGATTTTCCCATTTAACTGTCATTGCTTAATAGACAAGGCAGATTTCTGTTGAACCAGTCTTCCGAGTTGAAGTGGTCAAAGCTACATATTATTTTACTTCAATCAATCTCATTTAGAAGCTTGCTTGGGGGACCATTGGTGTTGCTATACATATTGGACATTGAATACAAGCTTTTAATGAGAGGGCAATTATCCCAACTAACTCTCTGCAAAAGTTAGGTTGGCCAAATTATTTTTGACGAAATTTAATTTCTTCCGTCACTGTAATATTCATTTGGTTTACTGAACCTGCTGCACTTCTGCTACTTGAACTTTCAGCTGCAAATAAATTTCTTTCTGCAAAAAAAAAAACCAGGTTTTCTAGCTTGTGGCAATGTGCCATCACTCCCCAACGTTACCACTATCTTCTGGACATTTGTTGAACACATAAAAGTCCTACATCGATTGATTGTTATACTTCTGATAAATAGCCAGAGAGGCCAACCTAAGCATCAATAATTCCAAATATCATCTTTAATTATACAACATCCATGCCTGCACAAAGTGAAGTCACTTAAAAGGGCATTTTCGAATTCATTGTATGAGGAGTGGTAGCTCCATGTCCTTGTTACTTTCATCTTTGTAAGAGGCTGCACAATTGTATCGGAGGCTGCCTGGAACATTAGTTACTAATTGGATTAACTCAACAGGGTAAAGCAAAGGACAGATTTCATTTGCATAATTAAAAGCTTGGTTTCTCCACTTTTCTTTTTTAAAAGGGGTAAATTTTGCATACCTCCGCTAAACTCGTCATTACGTTTCTTCCTTCTTCGGAGACACATATTACATGATCAGAGTCAGACCAAGAAAAACCATTCCTATCAACAATGACAAACTTACTACCAGAATGTCCCTTTTCATTCCTCCATTAGGCAAAATTTTATACAGAAATACGGTGAATTTCTTTCAATGATGATACAACCTTGAAAGTGAAAAGACACTGTACAAAGACCATGTAAATAGGCTAAAGTTTTAAATTAACCCATTTCCTACTTTATCTGGTAATGTTAACTTTCAGTGTCCTCCTTGATTCAAATAGATGAACTTCCTTGAATAACCTTTCCATTGTGTCCAGTACTTCTAGTATGCTATAATTACAATTAAACATTCTTTGTTAACCAAAACAGCTCTATGAAATCAAATATCAGTATCTTTAAAAACTAGGCCGCAGAATTGAATCCTGAAACTAAGCTGCAGGATTAAAACAATTGGATGGTACTCCAGAAGGTAGATATGCTGTCCTTCTGCAAATAGCCATTTGATGTCAATTAGGTCTCCAAACCAAAGTAGGCACCGACTAAGTGTAAACCTCAAAATGGTTATCTGTTAATGAGCCCATAACTACAGTACACCGTTTTTTGTTTATAACTAAACTAATCCAAATCTGAAAATAGCATTCTTCCTCAAGCTTGGTGTCCGGCTAAAATGAAAGCCATTCTAAGGACTAGTTCGATGCAGCTGAGTTGAACCATTTTTTCAAGATATTCTGTGTATAACCAGTAGGATCACGGGGACATGTATAATATCCTGAAGAGATGGATCATTATTGCTCTTCCATGATGATAGATGCACCTTCAGACCAGATGTATAATTCCAACCAAGTTCCATTCCTGGTAAAGGCGTATCAGTGGGATAATTAAAGCTCTCCCAAAAGGAATTCCCATGGTCATCATCATTTGCATCTTTTAAGCTAGGTGAATTCAACAATTTTTCTACCGGATCTTTCAAAGATCATGATGTATTAGTATCAGAAGACCATATGATGCCACCATTAGTGTCGTTCAGGAGAAATAATATTCCTGGCTGGACAACCTTCAAGACTCCAGATTTATCTGTGAGTTGAACTTCTCTGGTAGCTATCCATACCAGAATGGTAACTGGGATATTCTTGTACCACATGCCCACATATTGATTCTTCATAATTTCAGGGCTAAAAATCTCAATTCAAAGCTTCTATCAGATAAAACCATAGTTTCTCCATCTCAAGATCTTCTCGATGAACATTAAAAAGTTTAAGATAAAAAGTGAAAAGGGAAATCTTTTCTCAGTATTATCATTGCTAGAGTACCATTTCCTTCGCCTTTTATTTCCTTTTTAAGCCATAGAATTGACACAATATTACTTGACACACGGTGTGTGGAGTACACATCTTAGTTTGTCACCATGGAGAAATCAGAAACGGAAATGAAAATTGAGATGTGCCATTAACGTCACTGCTCATTCCGTTGACCATCTCAAGTATTGTAATGTCAAGATTAAGCTTCAAATTTCTTGTCATGACCAGCCGCTGTGTGATTGATATGGATAGGATAGTTCCGTGGATCATCAGCATGCAGTGAATCCAAGAATGTAAGATAATTAGAGTTGCTGACTATTCTACGACATCTGGAACTATTCGGCTTCTCCATTTCCATTGATAATAACCTCGAATAATTTGACAGTTTTGCTTAAATTTCATAAAAGTTAATCGATATTAGTTTGATTGAGTTTGCTTATGTCGACACTGCCAGAATTCACAACTTGCTCTTTGCAGTGATAGGTCCCTTCACCAGTGAATTCTGCAAATGCAGCTGAGAATCAGTGGCAAGACAATGCTAGAAAGAGCTATTTACAGCAGCGTAGCATTGTTTTTATGGGACACTGTTGCGAGGAATGAGATTGGAAGACTGGTTTTGGTAGGTTCTTGGAAAATTCTGATTATCTTTCCTTTTGTGACCATTCCTACAGGCCATGGCACACCCATTTGAACTTTGTCCACTTGATCTATTTATGGCATGTGGTGCTACACCTTAATATAAAACCAGTACTAACATATTCAACATAAAGAATAATTTTAAAATAGACATTTTTTCTTACAAGTTGTTTCTTTCTTTATTTCCCGTTTCATTTTTTTTTTTAACCCGTCCCACTCCTGGACTTTCTTGTTCACAAGGACAGCCTTGCATGGGCTGGGCTCTGACAGGTACCGAGTATGGTGGGTCAAAACTAAGAAAAGTTACTGGTAAAGAAGAACACAAAAAGTGGAGGTCATTCTCTTTGCTTTTTTGAGGCTATTTTCAGTTTTCTGTATTTTTTATCTGAAAACCAGCAAGAATCTGCTGAAAGAATAACCAACAAACAGAAGACAAGCAGCACAAGAAATGAAGAACAGAGAAGTAAAACTTGTTTATGGGAAAGTTCGATTTTCTTGGGTTAAAAACTTGCACTTCTATGATAGAAAAGGTTGGAAAGAAAAAAGACTATTCATTATCTTTACTTTTATATAAAGCAGAAGTTCTACTGCATCAGCCATCTAATCAGTCCGGTTTGTGCAGAAAAATTGTTTTTCCAATTGATTTCTTGATACTCAGAGTTGGAGTTCTAGAGAAAGCTTCACTCTTCCAATCCGGCTGATTACAGGATAAGTTATCTTGATTAATTTACACCGGATGTATTTGGCAATTTTTTTGGCTATGTGACAGTTTCATTCAACCTTTTTATAATTTAATAATAATTACAATTAATTTAATGATTACTTAGGATGCAAATTAGCTTAAACAAGCTTTTTAATTTAATCATTTATCAGAAAAGCACTTCTCAAACAAGCAAAACCAAATGTGCACTTAATGTGCACAATTAGAGCTTTTATATTTATACCTTTGTTATTGGAGGACAGGTTTATGCCCTTTCCTTTGTATCTGGTCTTGAAGAAAAATGCGGTAGAGACTAGCAAATGATGAAGAGAGCTACCAAAATGTTGACATAATTGCCTGTTCCAAATGAATTTCTTTTCTTTTAATAAGCAAAAGACAATGCGACTTGTCAACTCATCGTGCTTGCATCAATGTAATAGTCATTTGGTTTACTGAACTTGCTGCATTTGTGCTACTTGAACTTTCAGCTGCAAATAAATTTCTTTCTGTGAAGAAACCAGGTTGTCTAGCTTGTGGCAACATGCCATCATTCCCTAACATTAACACCACTGCTGACATGCTTGGCCTATCTTCGGGACATTGTTGAACGCATAACAGCCCTATATGGATTGACCACAACACTTCTGATAAATAGCTTGAGGGCCCAAGGTAAGCACCGGCTAATTCCAAAGATCTCCCTTCTTTATACAACATCCATACATGTACTAAGTGAAGTTAGTTAATAGGACATTTTCTAATTCGAGGGCAGAAATGACTAGTTTCATCTTAATACATGTAGAAATATGTAAACTTTGCTTACATGTCCAAGAAGGTTATGGTGGTGATCTCTATGAGAAAATCTTCTATTTATTTTGCCACTCACAATCTGAAGAACTATAACACCAAAGCTAAATACATTTGATTTCACTAAAAATAGGCCATCTATAACATATTCTGGAAACATATAGCCACTGCATAATGAAATTTATTAGAAAAGTAAGTTAAAAGCAATAATAGAACAATTAGACTGAGATTCTTACTATGTTCCAACTACTCGACTCGTTTAAGCTCCAGTCTCATTTCCTCCAAAACTTCTAGCCATGACAAAGTCTAATATCTTTGGATTCATGTCTGAATCGAGCATAATGTTGCTAATTTTGAGGTCTCTATAGATGATTCTAAGGCGGGAATCTTGATGGAGATACATAAGTCCCCGTGCAATACCATGTATACTGTGAAAGCGTTTAGGCCAATCAAGCACTTAACTTTGCATTTTATCTGGCAAAAGATTCTCTGCTCATGAGGAAATTATTTTTTGGATAGACTAGAAGTGATAAATCAATTACAGTATCTACAAAGTATCCCATGGTGCAAAACTGCATCTTAACAGAATGTTATGTCAACTGTATTTTGCAATCGGTTGAAAATTTTTCCTTTCAAAGTTTAAAAAAGTGATTATGCAAGATGAATATTTCTTACCAAATAGAATCAAGTCTAGACTTCTATTCGGCACGTATTCGTAGATCAACATTGTTTCTTCTCCTTGGATGGTGCGTCTCAAAAGCTTCACCAAATTCCGATGCTGAAGTTTAGCTATAGAGATAACTTCATTTTTGAACTCGTCAATTCCTTGGAGGGAATTTCTTGATATCCGTTTGATAGCAATATCCTGTCCATCCTCCAGCATGCCCTATATAAAAAATTATGTATTTAAAAGGCATTTGACTCTCTCAATGGGGATTTACGAATCACATCCCACACACTTTTCACGACTTACAATGAAAATGTAATTTTTTTAATTAAAGATAAAAATAAAAATTAAAATTAAAGTTCCAAAAGATTCAGCTTGTTGATTAAAGATCCATAACAATGGGATGTGGCATAAACATTTGAGATTCGGAGAATCTATCTCCAGTGAAGTGTCTATCTTGTTATACTAAGAAAACTAAATATTACCTTGTAAATATGTCCAAACCCACCTTCTCCAACCTTATTATAAACAGAAAAATTATCAGTAGCCTTAATTATTGCATGTAAATCAAACAGCGGTAGCTCTATGCCTTTGTTGTGACTTTCAACATTGTACTCTCCGAACAGCTGTTTTCTGGCCTGCCTGTAACATAAGCCTTGAAGTTGATGAAACTTGATTGAAAGAGTAAACAAATGATTGCAGTTAGTAGCTCACAATAAACTTGTTTCTCCTATTATTTTCAGTAGAAAATTGCACCTTTTTTATTTTTATTTTTTTTTTTGACCTCTTGTCACTCTTGTCCTCTACCGCTGGTTTCTTTCCTTCATTTTTTAAAGATAGAGCGTCAGACCGAGCCCGGGCAAGATCATTGTGATAGGCACCAACAAACTTATTTGAAGAATTTTTCTTTTCCTTCCTTCTTTGTCTGCAAAAGTTTATAGGCAAATTATCTACAAGAAAACCAAACAAGAGTTGAAGATTACATTTTACTAAGTTCTTACCTAATTCAGAAGAAGCCATTCTAATGTAGATATCTTGTCCTTCTTCAGGTAGTTCTTTGATGTTAAATAGGTCATCGAACCACAGTAGGCATCCACTTCTCTCTCTGCTTATATTCAACTGAGCATAAGCCATACAAGAGCAGTTCTTCAAGCACTCTGTCTTGCATTCACTGAGTCTCATAGTCTCGTTAAACTAGGAATATTGAGTGTCATGCAATTTAATACAAGAATACTTGCGAAATAAATCTCCATTTTGACAATTCAAGGGAGTTCTACGAACACACCCAGTTGATCCGTTGTTAGACAAAAATCTATCTAAACATCCACAATTACGTGAATTTACACTATTGTAACTTCCATATGCACCACAAAGTCCATAGTTGTCGCAATTATCTGATGAAGCAGTAAAGTAAACATTACACTCCTTTGTTTGAAGATGCCATGTCCATCGTTGCACAACACCATATGAACTCAAAGAGAGTTGCACAACACCATATGAACTCAAGGAGAGTATTGCAGCAATAGAGCTGTTAAGGAGCTCATAGGAATAATATCCCTCATTATTGTTTAGAACTACTCTGTATTTGATATAAAGATTTCTGCTCAAGTATGGCAGTCCACTATACCTTACGCCATTCCAAGGTCCAGTTTTAAACTGCACAACTAAACCTTTCTTTAGGACATGTTGTGGGTAACCACTAGGATCAAAGTGATAGGTAAAATCCCCGGAAGATGGATCATCATTGCTCTTCCATGATGTTACATACACCTTCTGACCATTTACAAAGTTCCAGCCAAACTTCATTTTCTGTAATATGGTATCAGTTGGATGATTAAAACTCTCCCAAAGAAAATTCTCAAGGGCATCATCATTTGCATCTTTTACAACAAGGTTTCCAGAGTCCAACAATTTTGCAACTAGAGTCTTCACTGTTTGTGATTTATTAGAAGACCTTATCATACTACCATTAGTGTCATCTAGAAGAACAAGGAGTCCTGGCTCTATAACCTTTAAGACTCCTGATGTGTGGTCGAGAGGAATTTTTCTGTTGGCAACCCATACCACTGTCTTGACTATTATTTTGTTGTACCACATGCCCACATATCGATTCTTGGAATTTCTAGCGCAAAAAAAACCCAATTCAAAGGTCCCATCAGAGGAAACCATAATCTCACAATCTCTAAGGATCTATGTAGTAGTTATGGTATCCATTGCCTTGGATATATTCTGGAAGAATAGTGAGAGGATCATGAAAAAAATAAAGTAGAACTCAATGTTGGACATCTTATTTTTCTTTGAATTTATAAGATTGCTGCTGTGCACAAAACGAACCTTAAATGGATATTGATTTGTAATTGTAGACATAAAAAGTTTCACGAGGTTTATTTTGGTCAATTGGGTCGATGTCGAGTGAATTAGCCCACTTATACATTATAAACTTGTGATTTTCGTTTAAATTAAAAGAGCCCATTAATTCGAGGGAGGCCCATTTTACTTTCAAAGGCCTATCCTACAGTCAAAACTCGGCCCATGGCCCATCTTACATTTTCTTGAAACCCTGGTTTTCTCTACAAATAGAGGCCTTCGGTTCAATAGAAAACACAAGTCACAGGTGTACAAAAACCCTGAAGATCCGGAGACGCCAAAACTCTCCCAAAATCAAATCAAAGCTGCCGGAGCACAAAAACCCTACAGTTAAATCAAGTCAAGCCGAAGCCGGAAGATCAAAATCTTCCACAAATCAAACACAAGTCAAATCCAAGTCCAGAAATCCAAGTTCTTTGAAGATTCAACAAGTTCGAGTGTTCAACAAATCAAGTCCAAATTCCGAAGATCAGGATTCAAGCCACGTGACCCCTGCTTCAACAGTTTGATCGTTAATCAGAGGATTCACAAGAGGGTTTTTCATTTATTTGTAAATCTCTCAAAATGAATTTGTAACGATTTGTTGTATTGATTAATACAAATAATTGTTCTACAAATTCCGTGGCACGCCAGGTGGGACCTTCTTGCCTTTCATCTTTCGATCAACCAAACTCTCGAGTTTTAAGAAAACCAAGCATGTCAAATGACAAAGGAAAAGGAACTGCGGTTTCTTCTGAGGAGACACCAGCCCAAATTTTCCATACAACAAGAGCCCAGATGAATACTGGAAAAACTCAACTGGTTGCACCATTGAGAAATTTTTCAAACAGAAGCAACAACAAAATCCTCAAATTCAAGAAGACGGGTTCCAGTTCTATGAAAAGATCTGTGAATCTGGCAAAAAGTCCTCAAGCAGACTCTATTTCAAGTGGTAGATCTGTTTCTGGGTCTACTAAAACTCTTTCTCCATAAAGATGGGCTGATTACTCTTCATCTGAAGAATCTGTCGCGCCAGTCATGATGGTAGAAGCAGGTGACCAACTTCAAAAAATGGCCATGGCTATCGAGAAACTTTCCATGGCTTTGGAGGAAAAAGAAGTACAAATCGCGAAACTCATGCAGAAGCTTGAACTGCAAAGCTCAGCAACATAAGCCAAAAAGGAAACTACTAGCTCTTCTCAAGTCATAGAGCTTGGAGTTCAAGAAAACAAACAAAAACAAGATCTGCATAACTGAGCTGTGGTGCAAAACATGATACGTGACACTGCACAAATCTAGGTTGGATCTTTATCCATTCAGCAATTACAACACATGATTGCTGATACAATCCATGCACAATACGGAGGTTCACCACAGTCTTCAATGGTGTATGGCAAGCCTTACAGTTGTCATATTGATGAAATAAGGATGCCTCATGGCTATCAACCTCCAAAATTCCAGTGCTTTGACGGAAAGGGCAGTCCCAAACAACGCATAGCTCATTTTGTCGAAACCTGTAACAACGCTGGTACCTATAATGACACCACGGTGAAGCAATTTGTACGTTCACTCAAAGGTGCCGCTTTTGAATGGTATACTGACTTACCAACTAGATCAATTGATAGTTGGGACTAACTTGAGCGTGAGTTTCTCACGCGCTTCTATAGCACCAGGCGAAATGTCAATCTTCCTGAACTCGCTAGGACAAAACAAATAGGGATGAACCAGTCGTGGAATACATCGAGCACCGGAGAAATCTTGTCCTTAACTGTAAAGAACGCATTAGTGAGTCTTCCTCAATTGATATGTGCATTCAAGGCGTGCATTGGGGATCACTATACAATTTCCAAGCCAATATGTCTCACTCCTTTGAAGAGTTGGCAACTAGAGCTCATGACCTAGAGCTTCAAATCACAAGGCACAGAAGTTACTTGCCAAGTGACCCGTGCGACAAAAAAGAGGTAAAGAAGGAGCCAAAGAAAGGCAGTGGTAAACCAAGCAAGTCAAAAGAAGCCATGGCAGTTTCCACTGTTCCTACGAAAATCAGCTTCCAAAAAGCAAGTTCAAAATCAAGTATAAAAGCAAAGCCTGAATACAAACTAAACCTAGGGAATGGTAAAAAAAAGGCTTCCGTACTTTAAAAGAGCTCGAAGAAAAAGAGTATCCATTTGCAGATTCAGTTATTTCTAAAATCTTGAATCAACTTCTCGAGCAAAAGATAATCGAGCTTCCAGCATAAAAAAGGCCAGAAGAAGTTGGGAAAGTCGATAACCCAAGATACTGCAAATTCCATCGAATCATCAGTCATCCAGTCGAAAAATGCTTTGTGCTAAAAGATCTCATTGTCAAGTTAGCCAAAGAAAGTAAGACTAGGCTTGAAACTGATAACAATTCGACTGTTGAATGTGCAATGATTTCATTCAGCTCATTCAATCTGGTGCCAATTTTGAAAAGCAAGAACATCTTCCCACTTAGATATGAAGCTGCACAGCCTGTGTCTGAGTTGGTCAAGTTCAGACCTCACCTTCCAGAAGGAGCCAAAGAAGTAAAGTTTGAGGTTGATAGGAAGGTTACTATCACATACATCTATCCAGGAATGGATGAACCTCGTGCTTCAAACCGGCCAAGTTTCTATGATGTCATGACAGATGGCCTTGATGTATGGATCTCTGACACAGAAGATGAATTTGGTAGTGGATGGTATACCTTTAAAAGCAAAAAGTACCAACACCGAAGCTCAACTAAATCAAAGAAAAATTCATCCTCATATCCTCCCAAAAAACAAACACTAGGGGCATGTCAAACTGATGTTCAACTTCCTGAAAAGGCAACATCACGAAAGAATCAAGATGGGTGGACTTTGGTGAAAAGACGAAGTTAAAAGTCTTCAAAGCCTTCACATTCATCCAAAAATATCAAGCAGTCAGAACAGAGAAGACGGCCAAGAAAAGCTCAGATGAAGAAATTTCATGCTAAGAAAGTCCCCTAGTCTATAGAAGTTAAAGAAGTTTCAGGTTATTCTCCAAGACCCGTGACGCTTGGAGAATATTTTCCTCAAGAATTCTTCAATAAAAACTCATCCACTTTGTGTGTCACTAATGTGAATGAAGAAAAAGAGTCAAAAAGTAATGTAGATGGAAGTTCCAAAATGAAGAAAGTTGTCTCACAGCTGGACACACTTCTTTCTGATACAACATTGTCAGAAGTTTTGAAACTGCCAAACGATAATCGTTTGGCTTTAGCTTCTGTATTGATTGATCCAGAAAATTATCAGAATTACACATAGAACTTGCCAAATCTGAAACTCATCATGACTGCATGGTAACCATCACATTCATTGATGATGACTTACAACTTGGGTCTCGTTTGCATAACAGACTGTTGTATGTAAGCGCTCATATTCGAGACTCTTTATTCAATCGAATATTGATCGATTGCTGCTCTGCTATAGACATTATGCCAATAAAAACAAGGAGAAGATTGGCATAAAGGTAGATAACCTGTCTAAGAGTAACATCATGATCCAAGGATTCAACCAATAGGTTCAACGAGAGATGGGCATGATCCACCTAAAATTGTGAATAGGAGAGCTAACCTCCTCCGTACTCTTCTATGTCATTGATGCCAAAACATCCTATGAGCTACTCCTAGGATGAGTTTGGTTGCATGAAACTAGAGTGGTGCCTTCAACTTTGCATCAATGCTTCAAGTACTGCCAGGACGGGAAGGTAAAATGTGTAGTAGCTGAGTCAAAGCCATTTGAAAAAAAAAATCCTACTTTGCAGATGCCAAATTCTACTTGGAGAATGAAAAATCTCACTCATCAAGTTTGTTTGTAGCCAGATTCAAAAACAAAGATGGTAAAGGCAAAAATCCTGAAGTTGCTCCGATTTTGCCCCATCAAATTATCAATGGTAAATCAAAAGTTAACAGCGAAGGGCCATCCAAACATGAACGGTATTTTTTGCCAAAAGATAGCAACTCGTTAACTTTTTCCATTACCTAAGATTCCAAAGGTAGTCTTGCCTCATCTACTTGTCCAGGTCTCAGAAGACAACAAAGCTTCATCATCTTCAACAAAACTTCAAATGGAACAAAAATCATTAAGTGTTGAAGAAAAATCGTTGAAGCAAATCTTCAAAGGGTGTTGTAATCCTCAAGCTAAAAAATTACTTGAAAATGCAGGATATGGAAAAGGAGAACCTCGAAAATTAGGTGATCTTGATGATATTCTTGCAATGGACGTGTTCCTTCAGGACCAAATACATCTCAGCCAGAATATGGGTTGGGACATGAGCCAAGCTGACAAAAAGGAATCAGGGTCAAGAAAGTCTCCTCAAATCCAATCATGATCCAGATCGTTGAAGTTCTTGATGAGGTAGTAGACGGACCATGACGATCAGTGTTTGATCAAATAGAGGGTGAAAATGCTAGAATACCAGTATTCAGTCAATTAAACACAGAGACTTCAACAACAATTGGCCTGAAAGAAAAACCATCCATCTTCCAAAGATTAGGCGGTAACAATTCCACCACCGTCATGAGCAAAGGCAAGGTTCTCAAAGGCAATCTGCATTTTCTCGATTGGGAGTAAAAGTTGCTAACCCAAGTTCAAAACCACAGAAGTAAAAAAAACAGACGCAAAGTCAAAAAATCCAAAGTGCGTCAAAATAAAGAGGCAAATGAAGAGAAAGTTTTAGTCAACCACATTGCCTTTGAAAAAACATCCGATTCAGGATCCGAATTTGAAGAAGTGGAAGAACCTGAACCAGCTCTAGTAACATTTGAATAAGGTGGGCAGGCAATTGTAGATGACTTGAAGCAGTTGAATTTAGGAATAGATGAAGATCCAAGGCCCGTGTTTGTTAGTGCTCTTCTCAATCAGGAGGAAGAAGCTGAATACTTCAAACTATTGCAAGAATACAAAGATGTTTTTGCATGGTCGTACAAAGAAATGCCAGGACTAGATCCCAAAGTTGCAGTCCATCCCTTAGCTGTAAAGCATGGAGCTCGTTCAATCAAACAGCCTCAGAGGAGGTTTCGTCCAGAATTGGTTTCTCAAATTGAAGTTGAAATAAACAAGCTTATCAAAGTAGGATTTATACATGAAGTCAAGTATCCTATTTGGATTGCCAACATCATCCATGTTTGAAAGAAAAATGGACAACTTAGAACGTGTGTCGATTTTCGATATTTAAACCGAGCTTGTCCAAAAGATGATTTTTCATTACCATTAACGGAACTGATGGTCGATGCAGCTATAGGGCATGAGACTCTTTCTTTCATGTACGGGTTGTCTGGGTACAACCAAATCAGAATGAATCCCAAAGATGAAGAGCTTACAGCATTTCGTACCCCAAAAGGAATATACTGTTACAAATTAATGCCTTTTGGATTGAAAAATGACCTACCAAAGGACAATGTAGAAAATTTTTGACGACATGATGCACAAAAAGGTAGAGTGTTATGTCGACGACATGGTGGTCAAGTCAATAAAATGAAGCAATCATCTCCAAGACTTGCGGGATGTCTTCGAAAGACTTCGTAGGTATCAGTTGAAATGAACCCACTGAAATGCGCATTTGGCGTCACCTCTGGAAAATTCCTTTGGTTCATTGTCTGGCATTGAGTCATTGAGATATATCAATCAAAAATTGATGCTATAGTCAATATGCCATAGCCGACCAACCTGCGTGAGCTAAAAAGTCTCCAGGGAATACTTGCCTACATCCAGAGGTTCATTTCAAATCTCGCTGGACGATGTCATCCATTCAACAGATTGGTAAAGAAAGATGTGCCATTTGAATGGGATGATGCTTGCAAGAATGCATTTCAAAGCATCAAACGATATCTATCTTGTTCGCCAGTGCTTACAGCCCCAACTCCAAGAAAATCATTGATCCTTTATATTGCGGCACAAGAACACTAATTAGGAGCACTACTTGCCTAAGTTAATGATGAATGAAAAGAAAATGCCCTTTATTACTTGAGCAGAACATTGGTAGGTGCCGAGTTAAAATACTCACATATTGAGAAAATATGTCTAGCGTTAATCTTTGCAACTAAAAAGCTAAGACACTACATGTTAGCACATACGATTCATCTTGTTTCAGGGGTCGATCCTTTGAAATATATTATGTCAAGGCCGATTTTAGCAGGAAGAATAGGGAAATGGACACTCATGTTGTCCGAATTCGAAATCAAGTTCATCCTACAAAAGGCTATCAAAGGACAAGCCTTGGCTGAGTTTCTTGCTGATCATCCAATTCCAGTAGAATGGGAACTTCCTGAAGACCTTCCTAATGAAGAAGTCTTTTATATTGAAATAGTGCCATCATGGAAGCCATTCTTCGATGGAGCTGCTTGAAAATACAGTGCTGGGGCACGAGTTGTATTCATCACTCCACATGCCTTATGCATTCACTTTGACAGAAAAATGTTCCAACAACATGGCCGAGTATCAAGCTCTCATTATCAGTCTAGAAACAGCGTTGGACGTGGGTATCAATCAGCTTGAAGTTTTTGGAGATTCCATGTTGATCATCAACCAGCTTCTGTCAAAATGTGAAGTTCGAAATTCAGACCTGAAACCATACAATGAATACATATCAATCCCTTTGAAACGATTTGATTTGATAAAAATCAATTTTGTTCCAAGAAATGAAAAAGGGAGGCTGATGCTTTGGCTAATTTGGCAACCGTTTTAGCTAAATCGGGTAAAGATTTTACCCATCTAATATCAATTGCTCAAATATGGGTAATTCCACCATTGAAGCTTGATGAAGACAAAGAAGACTGGAGACAGCCGATCATTGATTATCTTCAACATCAAAGGGTACCAGATAATCCTTGTCGCAAAACTGAGATAAGAAGACATGCACCTCGTTTCATCTTTTACAAAGATGCACTCTATCGGCGATCATTTGATGGAGTTTTCTTTCAATGCCTAAACAATGAAGAATCAATGCATGCCTTAGAAGAAGCTCATTCTGGGATATGTGTGCACATCAATCTGGTCTAAAGCTCCATTTTCGAATAAAAAGAATGGGGTACTATTGGTCGACTACGGTCCAAGATTCCATGGAATATGCAAGAAAATGTAAAGCCTACCAAGTCCATGTGAACTTCATTCATCAGCCTTCTGAGCCATTGCATCTGATAGTAGCTTCTTAGCCATTCGATGCATGGGGCCTTGATGTGGTTGGGCCTATAAATCTCAAATCCTCAGTCAGACACTCTTACATTCTGACTACAACTGACTACTTCTCCAAGTGGGTTGAAGCCGTGCCACTAAAAGTAGTGAAGAAAGAAACTGTGGCAGACTTCATCTGCACTCAAATCATTTATCGGTATGGTATTCCTTGACATATCATCACCGATAATGGGAAGCCCTTCTGCAATAGCCATCTAAACAAATTTTGTGAGCTCAGGTTTAGACAACACAACTCATCCATGTACAATTCAGCAGCTAATGGATTAGCAGAAGCTTTAAACAAAACCTTGTGCAACCTACTGAAAAAGGTTGTATCGAAATCCAAGAGGGACTGGTATGAAAGAATCGGAGAAGCATTGTGGGCTTACCATACAACTTATCGAACTCCAACACAAGCCACACCATATGCTCTTGTATATGGAGTTGAAGCTGTACTTTCTTTGGAGTGTCAAATCCCGTCATTGAGACTCGCTATTCAATAAGGGCTAACAATAGATGAAAATGCCCGTCTTTGTCAGCGTTGGAAATGCTGGATGAAAAGAGGCTGGAAGCTCAAATGCAACTGGAATGCTACCAAGCTAGAATGGCCAAGTCATTCAATAAGAAAGTGCAACCCAGGTCATTTCAAGTTGGAGATCTGGTGCTTTGTGTAAGAAGACCAATCATCATCACCAAGAAAGCCGGGGACAGGTTCCAACCAAAATGGGATAGTCCCTATGTAGTGACTCAAGCATTCACCAATGGAGCGTACAAGATTGTGGACAAAAACAGATCGTGGATCGGCCCAATCAAAGGAAAATTCTTGAAGCACTCAAGCTTAGTGTCTTTTCTTTGTTCTTCAAAAATATTTTGTACTGCTCATAGTCCGCAAAAGGATAAACTGTGAACGGCTCAAAAAAAATTCAAGCTCAAAATAAAAACAAAAATCAATCACATATGAGATAAAAAAAAGTCTTATATTGAACTACGTCTGACTTGATCTCTTTCAAGGGTACGTAGGTAGCTTGGATAAAAAAAAATTAATCCAAGTTCATTCATGAAATAAAAAAAAAAAACCTTCGTTTTTCCCTAATTTTGTTGGCAATTAAAAAAAAGAAAGAAACATACACGATTCATTATATGAGATAGAATTCATATTATTGAATATTGAAATGAAATTCTTACATTGAAAAAAAAGAAGGGAAAATAAAAAAGTCAAACACTATCAAGTAAGTGCATAAAGCTATCTTCAAGTGCACTCATTTCTTGATTGACAGTATTTACTGCAGAAACATCTATGATTTGAATCTGCTTTAATGAAAGTTTTGCAGTTCCAAGTTCAGTTATCTTCTCAGTACGGGTTTACAGTTCATCACGGAGCCTGTCAAGTTCAGAAGTCAGCTAGCTAATCTTCTTTTCCAAAAAAGAGCATGTCATGTGCTCTACTTCCAATTGCACATCTAAGGTCTTCAATTGTTTGTCCTTATCTTCTACAGTAGGATGTTTCATGGTCTCACCCCTATCAAGAAGATAAGTGTCAACTCTTGTCAAGAATGCATCCATCTGGTTCATCAAAGGTGCTGGGTCCCTATGGAAGGAATCAGTAATTAAAGTCCAAATAGTCAAGTTGTTATCATCCCACCAAGTCCTGAGGTTGATAAAACCATGTTTGAGTGCTTTCTTGAACATCATCTGAAGACATCTTTGTAATGCTCCCTTTAAAACATCTTGAAGAAAAAGGGATCCTTGACTTATACTTGGAAGAGGTCCAGAAATAACTGCGTAAATTGGAGACAGTTTTTGTGCATCCATAGTCAGAGAAGGAGAGACAACACTCAAAGTTTTCAAAGGCATCTTGTCTGAGGCTTCTTGAATAGGTTCATGAGTGTTAACCTTTGAAAGTGCAGAGGTTACTTCAACTTCCTCATCAAGAATTTCTTTGATTAAGTTTTGATTGGATGCTATAACCCCTCTACCAATGCTACTGGGATATTTGCTAGGAAGGTCCCTATAGCTAATAAATTCTTCAATACCTTCAAGAGCATCAATCACCTTATCAGTATGATTGGATAAAGGTGAAAATCCTTCAGAAATTGGAGAAAGTCTACAAATAAAATGATAAGAATGAAGGTTTTTTTTTTTTTTAAAAAAAAGAAGAAAAAAAGAGGGCTTTATTTTAGGTCATGAAAGAAAGCAGGCATACTTTGATTTCGCAATTGAGGAGACATAGTCAAATACTCATCATCAATATTGGTACTAACTCTTGAAACTGCTGGATCAGCACCATTGTGCATGAGATGCCTTTGACTCTCCCTTGAAGTGGGATCCTAAATACAAAAGGTAAAAGATCAAGAAATTTACAAAATAAAAAAGGGTGAAATGATAAAAAAAATTTTTACTTGATCTCAGGCAATTTCATTGTCCTCAAGAATTGCTGTGGATACATCTTTGACATGCTTAAGGGGTAATACTATTATTGAGGTAGGATGAAAAACTTTTAAGTTTCTTTCTACCTCTACCTGCAGTAACACTAAGATCACTTTTTTGAGGAAGTTCTTGAGAGGTCACAATCAAATGTTCTGGCATTGGCATTTTACCTTTGCTTGATGTAGGCAAGTCAAAATCAAAACCCCCACTTGATGCTAAAATTTGAACTGAAGTGCTCTCGAAGCTCGGCAAGACTTTAACTTTCCACTAATCCATATACTCTGCATCAACATGGAGTTGTGTATCTCTTTCATATGGCGGTATATGGAATAAAGAACCGCTCTTCATTTGGGTTAACAATAAACAAACTCGGTACAAGTTGATGACATTGCTTGAAATACCTATGCTGATTGGAGATCCCGGAAGTCTTTGTCTAAAACTTTGCTATCTTGAAAACCTGTGAGGACTGTAAGCTTCTAAAATGTAGGTAGATCCTCTACGGTAAGAAAGGAACCCAGGTCGAATGCTTGTCATAAATGCTGCATCCCTAAATTTTAAACTCTCTTCCTTGTGCATGCTATGAGAATGAGGCGGTTCAATTAGACTCCAGCAAAAATCTTTGAAATTCATTGATCCACGAATGATACTCCTACAATCGGCTATCCCAAGTTCCCAAGGCAAGACAGCATTCAACGTCCCTGTAAAGTTCCTGATAGTCGGACAGTTCGTGCTATTACTGATTAAATCATAAATTCCATGTGCGGATTACTTTGTAGTCCAAGCATAAAGAAAATGCCCTGGAAATGAGTGAGGAATCTGGCCAAGGTCTGAACCAGGTGGACAGTCTGAAATCTGTGTAAGTCCTCTGTAGATGCTAGCCAAAATGGGAAGAACAAGGCTGTAATTGGCTCCGGTAGCCATTCTAGAAGCCGCTTTGAAAGTTCCTACTCTAATATAATCTTCTCCAGAAGGTAGAATAAAGCGACAAAGCCAAAGGGACAAGTAAGCAGCTATTTCACACTCATTCTCTTCTTTAGCAGATAAAGCAAACGGTAAGTCATCCGAGTGACGCGAATCTCTGCGAAGAATATTCTTTGGCTTGTCAATCGGAAGGGGTCTCACAATCTTCCTCACTAGATTTTTCTTAATATTTGGCCGGGAGTTCATCACTTCTTTATAAGCCTTCAACTTGCGAGGATCTCTAGCAAAGTTCTTTTGGCTAAACCAGAAATTAATCCAATCTTCATAGCTAACGCGATTAGATCCTTTTTCATGTGCAAGCTTGAAGAAAACATCAAACAAATGTGCGCAAGATTTCAGAAGCAAATTCGTCAAATCTGAAGAGTTGGGCACAACTTCCTCATAGTAATCTCCCAAAATAGAAAGGCCAGTGATGTCTCGAATGTCCCAAAGAGAAATACCCAGCTCACCACAACTAGTCACAAATGTATTATTTGTTGGACACCAAGCCTCACAAAGGGCGATGAAAGCAGAATCTGGACGATCGTAATCTAGATCAGCGGCTCCAACTACATAAGCTAAATCCCGCTTTTTCTTTTGTTGAAGAAGCTTCTGAACCCAGAGAGACCGTTCCCAAAATTTTGCCAAATAAGGGATGTCTTCGCTCCCAAATAGGTCTTCACCCCCATCAAATTTCCCTATTGCCAATTCTGTCTGAAACCACTGCTTTGGGGATAAATTCTGTACTTTGGGAATGATGAGGAGGAAGACATGTTGATGTAAATCTTCATGATGTGCAGTGAGAGCAGTCATGTGCAATTTGGGCAAGCGATTTTGGGCAATAGAAGGTGAATGATGTGTCATTGCATCGTCAACGCAAAGTTTAAGTCCATCACGCCGTTCAGATCTTCCAAAACAAAAGTAAGTCTTGCCCTCAATTTTAAATTCTGAAATTCCATACAAGTCCAAGTCTTGATTCTTCTTAAGAGTTGATTTTGTTATTCCTACAATTAAAACAAAACAAGAGGAAGAAAATCAGTCGTAAAAGGAGAATTATAAAACAACACAAAATAAATTTAAACATGTGGCACCGAATGTGAAAACTTCTTACAAACAGAAAAAAAAATAACCAAAAAAAAAAAGTCAGGACTTTGTCTTAAAAAAAAATGGCGGGGGCAGAACACATGGGTTGTAATCAAATTGAAAAAAAAAATTCAAGCATGGGATGTGAAACCGAAAAAAAAAAAAAAATCAAACAAACGTGGAACAAACTAGTCACGGAAAAAAAAAAAAAACTCTTTCTAAAAAAAAAAAGGGGCTCCACGTGAAACTTTGCCAAAGGAAAAAGAACAAAAACAAAGTCTTGTTCAAATTTGGGGGGAAAAAAAGAAAAAAGACAAGGAAAAGAAGAAAGTCAGAACCTTGTTTTTATAAAAAAAAAAAAAAAAAAAAAAATTGCCCGTGAAAAGAAAAGGTCAAAAGTTCTTGTGAAAGCAGAAAGAAAAAACAAACAAAACTTTTGCACTTCAAAAAAAAAAAAAAGGTTTTCCAAAGCCAAAACTTTAATCTTCCACATCAAATGTATTGGACAAAAGTTTAATTTTGCCCTTAACACAAGACACGTTAGATAAAAGCTAAAGACTTCAAATCCTTAACGAAAGATGTGTTAGTATCGAACCTCGGTCCTTAACAGCAGATGTATTGGACGTAAACAAGTCCTCAACATAAGATGTGTTTGACCTCAAACGGTTCTAAGCCTTTAACATCAAAGGTGTACGGATTCTGAAAATTTTAAAAGACCCCGTCCTTAACATAATATGTGCCTCACGTGAAAATGCTCTCCAAGCGTAAAACATAATGGATGTTAAATCAACCCCTACTCTTGACATAAGATGTATTGGATCA
>CAVNYN010210520.1:0-10848 GCA_963692815.1 Nyctanthes arbor-tristis | reverse complement strand
ACCACTAGTATCTAATCCAAGTTCATAGTGTCTAACGGTACGACTGCAATACACAACACCACAAGCCAAGGCACCACTTGCATGAGCCTGCCAATATCCCAACCAGTATCATCAAAGAAATCATGCACTCTAACTAAAGTCTGAGTCTGATATGGAAACTGCATGCCAAGTGAAGTGTCCCCTATCCAGCAGTCATGCCAAAATAATAACTGGCCCCTACCCAGCAGCCAAGAAACCTGTGGCTTAGCCTGAAAATGTACAACCAGAAGCCTACTCCAATCACAAGAATCAAAGTAGGATGGCTGAATGTGTTAAGGATGATATCCCCTGCAATACTTGCCCAGTAAGAACTGAGACCAAAGAGATCCTCGGGACTGAAATCTCCACCAGAGATTTAAAGAGAAGGCATCAACAACATCCTGCAATCTTTTAAAGCCCAATCCCTCCTCCTTAAGAGGCTCTTCCGATCTCTTCCACCGTTTTCAATGCATACGGTGGCTATGATCCAGTGAATCCTATAAGAATATGGCAAAGTAACTCTCCAACTGCTTCAAGACAGCCTTTGGAAGCTGTAAAATCTAAAAGAGATGAAGCAGTATAGAATATAGAATTGAACGTAGGCACCAGAAGAGAGTAATCTACTCGCCCATCTAGAAATCCTACTGCGGACCTTCTGCATCAAATCATCAAACAAGAAGATTCGTTTTGTCCACTTATATAAAGGAAAGCCAAGGTAGGTGATAGGAAGTGAACCATATCTAAACAAAGTCCACTGCTCAAGTATGTGAACTTGTGTTGGAGAAGTCCGCCTCGGCAGAATCAAAGCACTCTTGCCCCTATTCACCAGCTAGAAAAAAACACCATCATAACGCTCAATACATCCCATAAGATTATGCTCTATATTGCTCCTATGGCCATTGGAGAATATAATAATATCATCAGCAAAGGCAGGATGTGAACTCATATCTGAGCCGCTATGCCTATACTGCATAATACTGTGCTACTGAAACTGATGACTTAGCAAACACGAAAAATAATCAGTAGCATTGACAAAAAAGACAGGGGATATCTGATCACCCTTATGCAGCACCCTCAAAGATGAAAAAAGAAAACCAGCTAACTGACCATTGACCAGAATAGAGAACCTACATTCAGAAAATGCACCGCTTGATCCTGTCAACCCAAAGCCACTCAAAACAAAAATGCTCCATAACTAAGATCAAGAACCCCTAGTCCATCCTGTTGTAGGTCTTAGCCATATCCAACTTCAGGATAACATTGTCACCCCTGGCCCACATAACAAGCGTGTGGACCATCTCCTGGGCCAGGAGCACGCTATCTCTAATAAGGCATCCCTGAATAAATCCACTATGCTGAGAAGGAAAAATACCGGTGAGAAGCTCACTAAGCTTCGTGTTCAACAGCTTTGTAACGATCTTGTTGAACACAATACACAAACTGATAGGCCAAAACTCTGCCCAACTATACGCATACTCCCTTTTGGGGAGAAGAACAATAGATGTATCTATAAAACCCCTAGGAATGTTCCCACCATCAAAGAAATCAACCACAGCCTGATAGATGTCCTCAGAAATAATATCCCAAGACTGCTGGTAAAACGAAGAGGTAAAACTATTTGGCCCGACAACACTGTCACCATCAATGCTAAGGACTGCCTTTCTGACCTCAGCAATAGAAGGAGTACGATTCAACCAGATATTATCCTCCACAGTGACTAAGGAAGGGATAATACCATGCTAAAGTAGATGTATAGGCTCGCTAAGTAAAGTCAATAGAGCCCAAACAAATCAACTGTAGAACTCTGAATGGCCTGTTGATCAGTCAAAATAGAATTATTTAGAGTCCTGATATAATGAACGCCAGATTCAATGTGGCACCCTTGGACCGTAGAGTAGAAATATATGCTATTATTTTCACCCTCAGCTAACCATCTAACCCTAAATTTCTGTCTCCAAAAACCCTTCTCAATAGCCAAGTGCAGTTTAGATCGGCTTGAACCCTGTGTAACTGCTCACAGTGGAACTGTATGGGGTCAGAGTCAAATGCACTCTTAGCATGATCAACTAACAACTCAGCCTCCCTGACCCTCTAAAAATTATCTCAAAAAACATGCCTGTTCTACCACCCAACCCTTGTTTCAGTCCTAAAAACTTCTCCCACAATGCAGTTATACCCGTATGATGGGTGGGTAATGTGCACTTTTGAGAGACAAATGACTGAAAATCATGATGTCAGGTCTAAACATTCAAAAATCTAAAAGGAAGCAGCCCATACTCCCTAGCTAAAAACCACTGAATAGGCAATGATGCATGATCAGAACAATACCTATTCAAGTGCTTAACAGAGAATTGAGAAAAGAAACATGTAGCGTCTAGATTAAACAAAACCCTATCCAGACGCTTACGCACCATGTTATTCGACCAAAGTAAAAGGCTCAGTAACAAAACCAGCATCAGACAAAGCACAGTCTCATATCATATAACAGAAATCAGGAGTATCTATGTCTCTCTTGTTGAATCATGTCCGCTCACCGTCATGAGAAATAATATTAAAGTCTCACCCCACAAGCCCAGGACCATCCATACAAATAGATAAATTATGCAAAGCATCCTACAAAACCCGCCTCTCAACATAATCACTTGAAGTGTACACAGATGTGAGATAAAAAGTCCTGGCTAGTCTAGGATCCTGAATATTAATGAGAAGAAATTGCGGATGATCAACAATAGTATCAACAATAATCCCCTCTTTCCAAAAACACCATATCATATCTGTTTGATTCTGAAGCCCCCAATCAAGAGCAAAGAATCGATGAAGAAATACAAAAGCACGGCTTAATATGATGGGCTCAATAACAATAAAAAACAAGCAATGTGCATATGGATAAGTTTTTTCAAACACTTCTGAGTAACCGTACTACGAATACCCTAACATTCCATATCATCATACTCAACATTAGGAACGAGGGGGTGAAGTAGTCACTGAAATGGACCGAAGTGTCATATGAGTAGAAGTTACCTAAACCTTGGGCTCCAAACTGGGTAAATCACCATCAAAACCATGCTGTACAGGTTGTTGCGGTAAAAGAATCTCTGTATCATCAACAAAAGGGACTAACGCCTCAGTATTATCTTAGCAAATAGGAGGAGAGCCAAGAGGTGAAGAAGCAAGAATGGGAGAGAGACCACGACTCAAGGTTGAGAGTAGAGACTATAAATTAGGACAAGCAACACCAAAATGACCAATATCCTGACTGTGGCTCTCAACATATATCACATGATTAGCCGAAGAATCAACACCAACATAACTCAACTGATCATTCAACTCAGAAATAGTAGAAAAAGCCACCATACCATCTACAAAAAAATCACGAGAGCAACCTGGTGACACTCTCAATCCAAGATCGGCCAGTGGGGGAGAAGCGATTGCTATCGGGAAAAATACCTGGGTCATAGCAGGAGATAGTATATCAAATTGAGAGATAGATACAGTAGACAGAGTCTGAACAACTAAAGAAACCACAGGAGTCACTGCAATAGAAGTAGCTAAAGAGTTTGACGCTGAAATAGGCAGAGTGATGGCAATACTAAGGTGTAAAGAGCCCAGGAGGGCAATCACTAGCTCTATATGAAATCTAACTCTGGAGGAAAATCTAAGAACAAGGACCTACTGATGAGCCAGCTCTGAAACAACTTCTTTCCCCTTCTCCAGTTGAGAACGGAGAGGCAGAGCATGTGGGGCCCGTACAAAACTAGCCACAAGAATAAACCTGAATTGTCCAGATGATAGAGGATCACCAGTTGAAGAAGGTCACAGACAAAGGGAAGGAATACCTACCCTACACTGGTCAAAAGAATGACCCATCCGTCTACAAGGGGAACATAACACAGACAACGTCTGGGTCATGGACTAGGGAGCTTCTACTCGATTTGACCTATTGAGCAACTTTGTTAACTGGAGCTTTGGTTGATTCAGACAGGAAAGGGTTCAATTGGTCATCCAACTGTGACTTATGATTTGAAATTTGGGCTTTTTAATTCCTCAAAATCTGTGATCGCAGACCTACTGGGGATTGTTCCTCATATTGAGATGAAGCTATTTGGTGCATCAATTGAGATGTTTGAGCATGGGTTGATCCAGTCCCATTTCCAAGAATGTTTTTAGGGTTTTGAATTAGGGCTTTCGAATTTTCCGATCTCTAAAATCGCGGAACCTTTACAGATTGTTCTCCATGTTCATTGTGCAATTGTATTAATTCATTGCGGTTTGTCTCATCCAAATTCTAATGAATCCTAGAAAAAATTGAAGTCAATCCAAACAATTCGTGTTTACCCATGATAAATTGAGTTATGGGTAATGAAGATCGGTCCTTGGGGAGTATACTTGTGGAAGGAATCGTCTCAAATCTGCCCAAAATGGAAGATCCCAATTCTACGGCTTGGGTGGCCCCAATTTTAGATTTTTCAATTTTTCGGCCTTTCTAGCTAGATTTTTGGCCGGTGGTGGTACTGGGGGGAGTCTCGGCTGGGGCGCCAACATGGTGGGTGGCAAGAAATAGTGCATAGGTGGTAGGAAACAATTCATTGGTCAATTTAGTGGCGGAGCCGTCGCGGCCACTTTCAATTGGGGGTCAATTGGTGCGATTCCAACTCCGATCTTGGCTGGCCAAAAAGTGAGAGAGGTCTAGAGGTGGTGAGATAGCTAGTGGATGGGGTGGTTTAGGCGTTGGTTGGCTGGAGTCATTGGGATCTGGTTGTATGAGTTGGTTTCTCCAAAAATCACTAGAGGGAGAAGCTCTGAAAGAAATCACCTAGAAAGTCGGATAGTTTGCTGAGGCTTTTTTGAGAGATTAGGGTCGAATTGTGAAGTTTCTTCTTGAAATCAGGAGATGGAATGAAGGGTCTCAAACTGACAGCAGTGGAAAAAACAATGTCGCTGTTAATGTCGAATTGATAAGTAAGGAGGAGAGGATGATTTTTAAGGAAAGGAATGTCCAAGTGGAGTAGACAAGTGAAGAGGAGCAAGAAAGTGAGAAGGTTGCTGAGAGTGACCATGGGGGACTAGACGAACTAGTGCCCGTGGCTACCATTCCACTAGGTAGAGTTTCTATGGCCAAGATTACCATACAATGAGGTTGGCTCTCATAGGTCTGAGTGGGCGACCTCTACTATGGTTGGAGGATAGGTGAACCCTGGACATGCAAACATTTTCCCACGAGAGAGAGCTGTATGCAATTAGGTAAAAATATCAATTTCCCAAGAGGGTTACTAAATGGGTGCCCTATGAAGGGAAGCGAGCTCATTGTCCCCCTAAGGGCTGTGCGGCGGTAAACACGAAATTGTTTGAACATGGGTTTAGGGTTCTTTTGCCGCGACCTATGACCTACTGGGGAATACCTATGACCTTTGGTAGGACAAGGGGCTTGGTTTCCCCTCCCCCGAGGACTTCAACTCATATTATTTACTGAAGAACTGCATTGGGAGCAAATGATGGTATTAGGTTACAGCTCGTCCCAAGTCTGGGTGTCAGAAGCTCTGAGGCAACTTAGTTAAGGGCGTCCCAAAATCAGTTTCAGGATGGAAGGAGAACTAGTTCTGGATACATGGTGAATGGATGACCCCACAAGCTTTGTTGGAGAGGAGGACACCCGAATTCACACTTCATATAGGAAACCGAGTAAGTACCCTTCCTGTTCGTTTTTTGAGCTGAGCTGTTGGGTCTAGTACTTAATCTTTTCCTTTATGTGTCAGTTGCTAATCGAGGACAGCTGCTGACTTTGACCTTCATATCCTAGATCGACAAGATCATACTTATCAAGGATCAGAACAGGTACGTAAACAACCTTATTGACGAAGACTTTTTGATAAGGACATTCTTTCTATCCCAAAGACTGAACACATCCCCAATGACCCCAACAACTGTAAGCTCGTATCCATAGCGACCTCATTATATGTTTGTTCAATAGTGTGCTAATACTTTGAGTTTATTTTCAGTGAAAAAATACCTGTCTGAAGGTCAAAAGCAAGCCGCGCGTGAAGCTGGAAGGAAAAGGATTAGGACAGCAACTCAAATGTTGTGTACCACTCAGATCATCATCTCTAAGCCCCAGGCCAATCAACGTATCCCTACTCGTAGTCCCATACAATCTTAGGCTACCATGACTTCGCCACGTCTAAGGACAATCAAAGAGGAGCACCGAGATTGAGAAAATGGGCCTCTCGACTAGATCGTCGATGACCTGTACCTTTCTATCCACTCTAGCCGTCAGGGCTAATTGGAGAAATCAAAGGTGAAGAAGTCAAATCACTACTTGGCTTTAATTTGGTAAAGAAGCCAATAGAAATGGGCTTTTGAGGTCTACCTTCATGCCTAGCCGACACTATGGGTAACACAGCAAAAAGCTGAAAAAAGAAATCGGAGGGCTATGCCTTCTACTTCACTACAACGGTGCTCTTTCAAATGAGCTCTATCCTAAGAGCTAGTTCAGCTGCACTCTAGACATATGAAGTGGGTAGAGTCCAGAAGATACTGGATGAAAACAGCAAGCTCAGCGATGAGTCTAGTAAGTCATTGAAGGCCAAGGAGAATGCTGAGGCTACCATTCAGGAGAAAGAACAGGAGCTCTTGGTCTTCTAGAACTAGGCTAGTCACCTGAGGGTGGAACTTAAGGCCCTTAGAAAAAAGAATGAAGAGCTAAATGGGCTGATTGGTTACTAGAAGGTAGTGGCCAAGTATGAGAGCTCAGAAGAATACAAGTGCCGTACTGACGAGCACTATCTTGAGACTGCCAAAGATATTTATTGCAAAGGTTGTGAAGACTTGTCCTAAATATGATTTGCCTTTTTTCAAGTGTATCTGTAGCCTAGAGAGCTCCGGTGATGATGAGGAGGAAGAGGTAGCTCCAAATTATTAGGGCTAGGTCCTTGTAATTCCCCTCCCCTTTTATGAAATGAAAGTTTTATTTTCCAAGTATCAACACGCAATGCATTTGTAATTTTTTCATTGCTTGAGCTCATTTAGTAGGTTGTTTTGTTTACAAGCTGACGAGTTCTTTTGAAGCGATGTCATTTTTCCGTAAGGACCATTTCTAACAAATAATCAAAGTAGTCACGCCATAATCGGGAACTTACTTTAAGAGTGAATGCGTGAGGGTTAGCTCTTAGCTAGGTAGTTCATTTTGTAGGAGCTTGAATAGTTTCTAGATGTTATATATACTAAGATAAGCTCATTCTAGCCATGATCCCTTTTGACATAATCTTTTATCCACAAGTTAGCGCAGCATGCTGTGTCTTAGCTCGTGAATTAAGATGCAATTTGTTAAGATATAAAGGCATTATATTACTGCTGATATGTTACAAATGTGAGGCTATTTTACAAGGGCATGGGAGTTTGAGCTCACCTGGGCTCTCATATCCGCTCACCATTTTGTGTTTAACATGACCTAACACTGTGATGCAAAACCTAAAAATGCTTTCTTCATTTGTAATACTTTTTCACGTGTTCTGCTTTTCAAGGGTGCTTGAGCTCAGTTCTTTTCATGTTCTCAAGCTCACAAGCTCCATTTGAGAGGACCCTTTTGACTTTCCATGTAGGTCCAAGGTCCTTGAAGGCGCCTCTCTTGATGAGAGGAATACCTTTCAAAGGACAAGATCACCTACTTCAAATCGACGTGCTCTGACCGTTGTGCTGTAGAATCTGGCATATTTTTGCTTGTATGTAATGTTTTTTACCTCAACCATTTCCTACTTTCCGGCCAAGAGGTTGACCTCATTTCTAAGGAGCTCATCATTCTTTGCTTCGTTGAAATATAGGACTCTTGAAGTGGAAACCTCTAGCTCTACTAGAATCATAGCCTTGGTCCTGTAGGCAAAGGAGAAAGGAGTCTCGCTTGTTACAGTTCTGTAGGTCATTTGATATGACTAGAGGACTATAGGCAGCTCCTTAACCTAATTACCTTTCAGGGCCTCAAGTCACCTCTTCAAGGTTTACTTAGTCATTTTGTTAGTGGCCACGACTTGTCCATTGGCTTGCGGACAAGGGGGTAGAGTAGAGGTTTTTAATTTCCCTTTCCTCACAAAAAGTCCTAAATGTTGAATTATTAAACTATTTTCTATTATCTCTGACTATGGCATTAAGCATTCTAGATCTATAAAGGATTGACTTTCAGATGAAGCTCGTTGTCTTTTACTTTGTTATAGTGGCCACAGCCTCAGTTTCTACCCACTTGGTGAAGTAATTCATGGCCACGATTGCATATTGAGTTCTCCCTTTTCTTTTCGGAAAAGGACTGATGAGGTCAACTCCCTATTTAGCAAATGGCCAAGGTCCTATTTGTAACACCTCGAGTTTCATGAATCCAAAATGCTACTTAAAATGCCCCTTTTCAAAATTTTGGTCGCCTGTCGAATGCGCCAAAAATAATTAGTTTCCTTACTCAGGTTCTGACAAAATTGTAGTAGTGGAGTAAAGATCTAACCCACAGGGAACAGTGAATAAATCAAGCAATTAAATGTTAACTAGAGATTTGGAGGGATTTTGAGTTGAACGATTAACAAAAACTAAATTAAAAAGCTAATTAAAAATGCAAGTAATAAATTGAGTAGAAAAGATTAATGAAGAGAAACACCTAATTCTCGGTTCAGTTGAGTCTAGATTAGTGATTCCTAAGCTCTTGAAACGTACTTCTAGCATGCAATTGAGACTTCTAACCCTAGGTATTGATATGATCCAATTACCCGAATTTTTCCTTAAATTTTAACTAATCCAAACAAATTCTCAAATTAGATTATTAGCCTTGGACAACTTAGAAAGAGTTCTCCAAATTTAATGCAAACCCAACATGAAGAACAAGAAAAATAAGTTAGACTAACTTCCGATCTCGCAAGCTTGCTTTGTAATCTTAGGTCATGATATCCCTAGCAATTAAAATCGCTAGTTGCTACAAATGAATCAGGGGAAGCAACATTCACATATTGAAACCCTAACTCTAGCAATAGATAAATAGATGCATCAATCAAAGGGCCTTTTGAAAGGAAAACACTGAATTATCATATACTTGAATAGTAGAATATCACATCAATCCCAATTAGCAATACTAGAAATAACGTTAAAGAAAAAACTAAAAGCAAAAAAATCTCTAGACATCAACGTCCCCTCGAACTACTTAGAAGGAGCCTTAGCCTTGCATGCTCACGTCAATCACAAATTTGGTATCTTCGATCTTCAAACTCTTCGTGTTTCTCCAAATTTTCTCTCTTATGTTGTGTGTCGTTTTTCTTCCTTCTCTACCTCTTTTATAGTCCTTGAAAAGCCCTCAAAACTGCCCCAAGATCGTGCAAAAGTTTGGCCCGAAAATAGAGTCCAAATCTAAAAGGAATTCCGCGCATAAGGGGGTGCGGGCGCACCATGACATCAGGGCGCCCGCCCTCATGTTGCTGCTGAGAAATTTGCTTGCAGTAAGGGTGCACTGGGGAATCAGGGCGCCCGCCCAGACTCCTCTGCCTCTTTTACGCCTTCCCAGCTATATCAATGCGGGCGCACTGCTCATCGCTGCTGCCGCCCTCATTTAACCTTTATTCCCCTTCAGTCCTTCCAGTTTCATTGTCCAACATCTTAGTCCTCAAGATGCCAAATAAACAAATTAAACACAAATAACTATTTTTAATGTAACACAACACATAACAAAACACAAGTTTGGGGAAATTAAACAGTCTACAATAACACTTATCAAATTCCCCCACACTTAACCCGTTGTTCGTCCTCGAATCAATGCAAACCAAAACATAAAACACAATTATGGACATTAGATCCTCCTGGTTGTATACAAGGCAAACGACTCATCATTAAAGTCATGGGAAATCAAAGTAGCTTGCCTAATAAGAAGTTTCTCAAGCAATGCAAGAGTTTAAGAATTATTTTCCTCTTTCCATTTTTTTTTCCACAAGTAAGGACTAAACCCTTCAAAACTCATAAAACGTCATGTACAACGCTCTTCCGATCTAGCAACCTTTAGAATCATAAAACAAAACTTTTACCTGGAATAGCATGGACAGAATAAGCCTACCCTCACGGATAAATTCGCTCTTCGCTCAAGTGTTCAAGGTTAAGTGTTTACGCTCAAGATTCTAATCATTAGGAGAATTCTACCATAGGCTTACAAGATTTCTCATTCTCCACCACTTGGGCACATGCATAACATGAATCAAAAGGTCTTTTAAGGGTTGTATTGGGGCTAAGGGTCAAGGTGGGAAAAATTTGGGAGGTGAGGCTAATAAACCACTGGGACTAGTGGAACACAAAATTCATAACATTCAAGCACACTCTCAAGCGAACCCATTAGTTCTTCATCTTTCAAGACATTTTGCATCAACTATATTCAATATTAGTTTTTTTCCAAAGTTCTCCTTCCTCTTTGTTTCTTTTTTTGTTTTTCTTCTTTTTTTTTTCTTTTCACTCCAAACTTTTTCATCCCTTTTTTTTCTTTCAAGGCATCGATTCTTTCTTTCTCAATTCGTTTTGCACACATAATTTCCCTTGTTTCTGCATCGACGCTTTTATTTTGCAACATATCCAATCACACTAGCACATAGATCATCAAATCATTGATTCTCCCACACTTACTTCTTAACCACCCTCAAGCAACAAAAACAATCACAACCACTAGTCCATTGGCAAGGTAAGGATATATATCATTTCGGCTCGAGACTAGTATTAAGGGGTTTAAAGAAATAAACAAAAAATAGACAATAAGGCTCAAAGGGGTTATGCAATGGATATTCATTGATAAGGTATGCTTTTTGGCTTAAGTGGATTAATCAAGAGAAAGTG
>CAVNYN010210516.1:3585-23457 GCA_963692815.1 Nyctanthes arbor-tristis | reverse complement strand
CTTCAATCACTGGAACTCCATATTTCCTTACTTTGGTAGATGATTTCAGTAGAGCAACTTGGGTATTCTTAATGGTGCATAAAAACCAAGTTGTAAAGTTGTTAGATGGTTTCTTTAAACTGGTGTGTACACAATTTGAAAAAAGGGTGAAATGTTTAAGAAGTGATAATGGTTCAGAATTCATGAGTTGTGAATGACCAGAAGCTTCAGAACTCAAGCAAATTTCGGTTGTGTATCGTGTCACAAGCACCATCAGGGTTGTGTGGGCATGTAAAGACATCGACAATTAAGAGCGGAAGTTCATTGAAAAGTTCTGCAGTATTATGTACGTAAAATAGGCATGTATAAAATTGAAACCTTAGTGTAGAATCTTGGTTCTCTGTAATGAGTAGGGTTATTCTTTCGTTTGTGGTCTCCAGACCGATGGAAACATGACTCTCTGAAAAATATGTAGCCACCAACTTTTAGCCATTTGACCATTCTAGCAGCAACATTCTCAACCTAAAGAACACGATAGAGCAATATAGTCATCAGGTTGCAATGCAAGCTCCCGCCCCCCTCGGTGTGCAAAACCAGTTTTTCTGAAAGATAACGACTTAAAGAAAATTTACCTCTTTGTCTGAGAGATACATCAGTAGCCAGTTTGAGAATATTAAGTCCATTGACTCTTCTGAAAAATTCAAGTCTGGGGTTGTGACATCAGCACACATGAATTTTATATTTTTATAATGTCCATTGATGCTTTCATTCTGTCAATTAGAGAATCAAAGAATCAAACTTCATGCAACTAATAGATAAATTTCATAACAGAGCAATAGCAAATGAAATAGTAAGCTTACAAACCTTCTTGATTACACCATCAATGAAGTCCACAGCTACAAGTTGGCCAGCTCTCTTAGCTAATTCCCCAGTGAAACGGCCAATACCAGCTCCCAGTTCCAGAACTGATTTTCCATCATATGGCGGGAGCAGAGAAAGCACCTGCATGGAGATAAAGAGCATCGGTTTTAAGATTTTAAAAAAAAATGATAACTCTTTGAATTTGACACCTAGTTATTGCGACTACAGAGACTAATTAGTTTGAAGAACGGTATATGATATTTAAAAACACGCTGAAGAATTAAGTTTTGTTCTCAAAATTAAGCCATAAAATGAGGATATGTAAAATTAATTAGGTAGTGCAAACTACATCACGACTCAGCAATAATGGAGTATTTCATAGAATATAGCATCTATGTTTTCCTACATGCCAATCTAGTAGGCTAATGGTCAGCGAAATGGACTTCATCCAACAATCATGATGTTGTGAATTAAAATAGGAAGCAAGGATGTTTGTAAACTTTGTTTGGAGTATTATATATTTGAAGGACGAAAGTATGCTGCCCCCGATAAGGGAATGTGCCATAAGACCATTTTGTATCAAGGATAGATTGGTTTGCCAAGAGAAAATGACTGTAAAGTCAGGCAGATTTATCTCAGATCTTTGAACTCAAACAAGTTAGGGCCGGAGAAGCAAATCATTAATCAAAAAAACCACTTATGATAATTTATTTATTTTATGCATATGTACGATCATGATTGTGCAAATAAGAACTTTCTCTTACATGGTACAAAGTTTTAAAACAAAAAGAGGAATAATATCATGGTTCTCATTTTTACTCCTTTACATTCTCAGTTTGACAGCGGCAAAAGGAAAGTCCAAGGCTGTCTGAACCTAAAAAAACATCATTTTTCGCTACATCTCTCTCCACATAGAAGCTTATGCAATACAAATGCTGGCAAATGGGGCTACCAGGGAGTAAAATTGACCAATAATCCCCATAAATCTAAGGCAAGAACATCAAGTAAATCTTACGTACCATCTGCACTTACGCAATACGGGTCCTAGTGTTTCTATAAGTAACTAAATTAATTACTCCCTCTGTCCCAAATATGTAGTCATGTTTTCCTTGTTGGGTTGTCCCAAATATAGAGTCATGTTTCTAATTTGAGGAGTTATTTTTTGCTCTTATACCAAAATAACCTTATTTATTATGTTTAGTAATAACTATTGGTTTAATTAAATAAGGGTATTTTGGAAAAATCATTTGTAGAATTTGCTTTCCCAATATCTTTTTTAATCTTTGTGAAAAAGCAAAGTGGACTATATATTACAGAGGGAGGCAACATAACGATGAGGGAAAGATGCCTTAGACACTTTGAACATGTGTTGCTTAGACCTAAAGAGATGCATGCACTTGAGTGTTGAGATCTCAGAAGAATATTCATCCGAGAAAAGGTTAGGACCAAAAAGTCTATTCAGGTTGTTGAATACCTATAGAAGTAAATTGAACAACTGAAAAATGAAAGGAAAAGAAAAGAAAAGGCCTAAAGGGATTCACAAAGCTGACTCTAAATTTATTAAGGCAAGGCTTAATCCATTACTATTAAAGGGAAATAATTGGAAAAGACAAAGAGAAAATAAAGTCATTAATTTATTCATTATTTTGGCTGATGCTGCATTTGCATAATACAGCACTTCCCCAATTGCCCCACCCCACCCCAAAAAAAAAAAAATATATATATATATATAATAAAAAATAAAATAAAATAACAGAAATCAAGTAAATGTCATTTCACATAATAAGCATGACAACCCCCGTAAGGTGTTTTCTTGCATACGTTGCATACTCTGCGCAAATGAAATATGTGGACAACAAACTACTCAGAATTCATTAGTCTAGTCCAATCAACTGTTAGCATATGAAAACATCATTATCCTGTGAAAGAATTACAAAGATCCAATCTTTATGCAAATGAAAATTAAAAATTAATTTTTGATAACTTATAACAGTGGCAATATAGAAAACAACTAGTTCTATTAAGTATCCCGGCTATTTTATTTTTGGTCCACGACTCCCTCTTGTGAGGTGACAGAAGCCCTTCAGAAAACCAAAAGGCTCCGTTCTTTTGAGCACACCACAGCCAAAAAGCAAAATAGCCGAGCAGCTTTGGAAAAGAACAAAACAATAAGCTAGGTCCCATACAATCTTCAAAACAGAAAGCGTTACCCAAAACAGAGCCATACTGAACAGGAAACAGAAATAAAGTACTTTCAAAATATTTGTTGAAGCTACTCAAATCGAAACCCAGGCAGTTTCAGAGAAATGGAAAAACCAACCGATTAATTTTAATAATCCAGAAAAAAGAATATCATCAAAATAGAATTGATTTAAGGAAGTAGATCTGAAGCAGGGGGGAAAAAGGCAGATTTTTAAGCTGTAAACGCAATTTCATATACATTCATGAGAAGCCAAAACAAAATTCCTAGATTTTTTAGAATATACCTCAGGTCGCTCTTCTTTGTCCAAATCGGATGCTTTGGAATCAAGCATCATAGCCTCCACTGTCAGATCGGCAGAGTGCTCAATCCAGTAATTCTTCTGCATTTCACGTTCCTCTTCTGCAAAACTCAAAACCCAAAGCTCAAATTAAACGAAAACCCAATTTATTTCCGCTTCAGAAAAAAATGTGAAACTACACAAAAACAGTTAATTCACCTCGAATGGCAGCCATGTCGAAGCAAGATTGTTAGTACAATGCTAGATAATGTCGTATGAATCTGGCAAAAAAATTCAAAGGTTCTCTGATAGATTAAGTAAATAAATCCCCAATCTTCAATGACCCTCAATGGCAATGCGGGATCTAGAAAAAGTCCTGGATCTTCGGTTATTGGACCTTCCTCTTTGCTGCATTAGCTTAAGGAAGCAAGATTGTTGAACCAGGACCAGAGAATTTATAGGAGAAAAAGGGCACTGAAAACTAGGAAAAGCAGAGAACGAGAACGAGATGTTTGTTTGATTATGTACAGAAGAAAGGAAGAGCGGGGAAGGATGTATAAATCAATGGGGAAGACGGGGCGCTGCAGTAGGCGGCCATGTGGGGACGAATATGATTGCACCTATGGGCCATCGCCACGTGATGAACTGAAGATTCGTCGACTCAGCCCGAGTCACGGGTTCTCTTGGAAACTTTTTTCTGAAAAGCACGTGTACTTCACGTCTAATAGCACGTTTAAGACTCCAGCTACTAAAACAAATAGAGCTTGTCAACTCACTTGTCACTAGTTGATTAACATCGTGTGATTAGAGGACTGATTTCAAACTCAGAACTCTATCTGTTTTTCTAGAAAATTGCACGTTCAAAAATTGCATTTTCACATCATTAGTAATCACATTTCGCACTTTATCACGTATTAATCGCATTTTTATAGCACTTAACTTTGAAGTTTTCTCAGTACGTTTTTTTAAAACACTGATTAGTAGGAATAATGATGCTATTCATTTAGTTTATCTAGATATGAGGATGGAAGCTAGTCTGAGTTCACCACTAGTTGGGAATTTCTTTTCTTTTTTTTTTTTCCCCTTGAAACGTAATTGGGAATTTCTTATTAGACATTGAATATGTGAATATATCTCTATATAATCTATCCATCCGCTACTATAAAAATGACAGTTAAATTAAAGACCGGTCTCTAATTTAAATAAATAACACTAACAAGGCAAAGTTGAAGTTGCCACCTTGGTCGTTTGGAAAGTACATTTCTCCAAAAAAAAAAAAAAATGTTTTGCCATTTTTGATCTTATTTCAGTATGGTAAAGGTCGAATTCCAGTTTTGTGCACTTGCATCTGAATCACGTAATTGTCTATGTTAGCCAATTCTCTTACTTTAGGGATTGAGATATTAGCACAGCTACGGATAAGTTGGAATAAGTATGGTAAAATTGAATAATAATAATAATAATAATAATAATAATAATAATAATAATAATAATAATAATAATAATAATAATAATAATAGGCGATCTTGTCACGTGTGCATGTAAAAGTGCTGGACGAAATATCCCAAAAAAATAGTCATTAATCTTGTCGTTTTCATGCATTCAAAATTGGGTGAAGCATAAAATATCAAATGTAGGATTCTTTGATTCTCAATTGTTTGTATACTAATATTTTTAATCAGGATTAGATACTTTTGTATTGGATCCACAAAAACATCTTTATTTATTTTACTACATTTTCAGACGACGAAAGGGTTGTTGACAATAGAAAATAGAATTTGATGGATCCAAAAGAAGAGTGTCAGTTGGAACGTATCTCAAAACAAATGATGCCATGACTCTACCTTGGATTGCGTATCACCGTCCATTCATGCTTTATGATTGCTACTAGATATTTGGCCTAGCTTTAACACCAGACCCATTGGTCCTTTTTGTTATCGCAATTGATGAATCCTAAAACCGAGCCTTCGATAAGAAGATTACAACTTGCATGGTGTTATGGTCAATTAAGATGAATCTTGAACCTAACAGAGACTAAGATCATCTTAGATTCAGGAATTGATATAATCCCAGAAATGTCACATTAGTCCCACTGCCAACTGATATAGTCTGCATCTAACGCCACATACCTAAGTTTTATATCATTTCCCTCTCAAATTTTGAGTCTCTCCATTGTCACTTCAAGCTCTTGCTACCCTCATATTGTTGGTTAGAAGCAAATCATCCAACTTAATAACCATTCATTAGATAGCCGTACCATCTACATTATCTTCACCTCATTGAGTAGAGGAAAATTATTCAATGAAGCAAAATGACTTCATTAGATTGCACCATCCTCTCCCATTAGACGTGCGATTATCCATATGCTGAACCACCCCTATTAATTTCTTCTTATCACAAGCATATAAGCTAATGACATCTTTTCACAGAAAAGCATGACTTGGTCTCAAAACGTTTTCACATATTTTGCCTAAACAAGTTCACCATGGGCACAACCAAACAAATTTACTCAAATAAGTTCGCCTTGCAAGCAACTTTATCCAAATATGCAATAATTCTTATCATTATGCCAAAGTAACAACTCCAATAGTTGGGAGACCGTCACATGAAGAATTCCTCTACGAGAGAGTGGTTGTGAATTGTGATTGTACAGAATCACAAAAAAGACTAGTGATAATTATTATCTGTGTATCATTGTTCCAGTAGAGCTGAAAGAAGAAATGCTCCGGAAAATCTGATATCCTACCAAAAATTGACTCAAACTAGTCGAATTACAATGGGAATGCAACATAAGACAAAATCTCTCTCTCTATACTAACAACAAACTGAGATGGCTGGTACTAACCGTGACCAACAACACACTTCTCATCAGCC
The DNA here is from genome assembly GCA_963692815.1 of Nyctanthes arbor-tristis. Lineage (NCBI taxonomy): Eukaryota > Viridiplantae > Streptophyta > Magnoliopsida > Lamiales > Oleaceae > Nyctanthes > Nyctanthes arbor-tristis. The sequence goes on along the minus strand of CAVNYN010210516.1, from coordinate 17,263 downwards.
TGCTTGATTATGCAACAAAGAGCGAACCAATTTCCGCTTGGCAGACTGGTGGGTATTTAAAATTTGTTCAACTTGCTCCCCTGCCTGAGTCTACTGATGGAGAAAATGATTGGTGAAATGAGGGGTGCCTATACCCTGCATGGGTTCCCCTCAGCTAAAGAAATAATTTCTTCAGCCTGTCCAGAGACTGAGCTGCTCTTTTGTTATTTGGCTCAAGAACAAGTGCATATCTGAAATCTGCAAAGCAGAAGAGTATAACTGGGTAAAAATTTGAAATATAAAACAATTGGGCAACTCAAAACCCATGGCACTTTGTCTTAGCCCCTGTTGGTTCCCGATTTCTACTCCAGAGAAGCCACAAAATTACCGGTGCAGTGCACAAGACTTGCAAGTTTTACAAAATAAGTGCATGACAAGTGATCGAATCAACTTCAACCTTGAAATAGAAATGTGTGATCGGTAAGGTTGGCACTTTCGCTTATAAGCACAATAGAGTAATTACTAAAGAAATGAGTACTATTGGTGGGTCTTGCAAAGCATGTGGATAAAATTAAAAAAAAAAAAAAGTTGAGTTCTGCTTCTAAACATAAATGGGAAACTAACTGGCACTAAGCATATAAGCCCACACACATATATATTAGCACTTCCCCTAAACATAAAGAAGAGTTGATGAAAACAAATCATCATTATTTCTCTCGTGGGTTAGAAATTTGCCACATGAACTTAGGGATACTAGAAGTTTCTCGTTGCAGCTCAGTGAATGATCATACTGCAGTTTTCTTTTGGGAATTCTTACACGTGAATAACATTAATTCCAAAGAATCAAAAATTAAGCATGGAAAAAAAGTGGACTTACCTTCTATCGCTTCTTTATAGTATCCCAACATTTCCCTTGCTGTTCCCCTTCTTAAATAGGACTTTACATTCTGCAAAGAATATCGTGTATGTCAATTTTCGTTCAAGCAAAACACGAAAATTTTGTGCCCTGGAAAGAGCATATAAGAAGCATATTTGGTTAAGCTTAACCAAAAGGGAGGGAAAAAAAGAAATAAAATAAATAAAATGAAAAACAAGCTTAGAGGCATATATCAAGGCAACTGTATTTCTAATTAACTCAAACATATCTCCGAAAGTGTGCATCATTGCAACAAGCATACAAAGACAGTGTCGTGTTCCAGACCGATGTGGATCATGTCCAATGCACAGATGACATCACACCGATTTACCCTAACTTTTCTATCTCACTGTCTAACCCTTTAGGTACCGAAATCACATAAAGATGGCACCGAACAATTAGGGTAAACATAATTATAATGGATAGCTCGGTTGTAGAACACCACTGAAACAATAAAAATTTGTCAAAAGGATAAATACAACCGTTATTATACTATAAAAAGAAAATGGCATTTAACGTGTAGGACAGAATAGCACCTGAAGGCATATGTATCTGTCATTTCTTCCACATTATAAAGTATAATGCCTCATAGGTGTTTGATTCTCTTTATGAAAATACATTATAATCCCACCTACCACTGCAACTGCTCATATATAACCACAAATTTCAAACTTTTATTAAATCTACACCACTCATTTCACCTCATTATAATTTCTCATTATAATTCAATTAGAGTAAAGAGATTCAAACAGCCGTTTGATTTTTGTTTTTGCGTGTGTGTGTGTGTGAGAGAGAGAGAGAGAGAGAGAGAGAGAGGACCTTTTTATCAAGATCAATGGCTTGATTACTATCCGCCTCAGCTTGGAGGAAACTGGGAGACAGGAAAAGGAAAAAGAGAGATTATAAATAAAATCTCCAAGAAGATAGAAGAGTCCAGGTTTAAGAAATATGATTACCTTCCCAACTCCAAATATGCAGCTGCCCTGTTGCTATAGTATGTTGCATTACTACTGTTGAGTTTGATAGCTTCTGAATAAAAGCCAATGGCCTGCTGCCAGTGTTTATCTTTGAATGCTTGGTTACCCTAAAAGGAAACATAAGGAGAAACAGCACTCGTTATAGAGAATAAATACCAAATAGGCAAATTTGACTATAAACAGTTTCTACTTTAAATAAATTATTGATTCTGTCAAATAAATCTACAAAATAAATGTGGGAGAAAGTTGGTGGGAGAACTAGATCCAGAGTGAATCTACGATGGATGAACCGTATCTCATGAACAGTTACCAGGGAACATTAGAAGAAAAAGTTATGAACACAATACTTGGTAATCTTCCTCAGATCGACAAATATCATACAGATTCAAATAATTATAACATTGAGTCTTCCTTAGAGATGAGTGTTCTCTCTCTACTAAGAAAAAATATATACCTAAAAGTTTACCACATTTTGCATATTTAGAATTTTAAGTAATAGCCATCTGTTCTGAGAAAGGCATAGGAGTCGCCTCTTCGTGGTTTGATTGTCTTTGTATATAAACAAAGAATTGAAGCAACTACAATTTTTTCATAATATTCCAGGAGGCATCCAAATGTTGCTATTGATTAATACACCAATAATAGTGGATAGAGTGAAACTTGTTCATTCTTAACTTCCAACAATGGCTAATTAAGAACAGCATCCACTTCATCTTGTTATACCTTCTCTTTAGCCAATTCTGCTGATGCTTCCGGGCCAGCAGCATTACTTGATGTTTTTGATTTTGCAGTTACATCAAGTTGCTCCTGTAATGTTGCATATACAGTGTGCAGGGTATCCAGCAAAAATCTGTCATTTCCATGAGCAGCTAAAAAGGACACAGAGGTGGGACATTTGTCTTGGGATCCCAATGGTATTACAACCTGCATAAGAAAAGAAATCTTAAAGAAAAAAACTATGCAGAATGCGAAAGTTCAAGTGTGACGCACAGGCGAACAGTTTAACCTGACAGCACCCTGACATGCTGGCTAAACTTGAAAAGGTAGAGGTCTTGATCAGGTAATCCTCTGATAGGATCTCCTTTGCGCCGAGTTTTGGAGGAATTCCAGCAGAAGTTGGGATCACTAGTATCCCATCCTGCAACAATATATGTCCAGAGGCAGCAACAATAAGTAAAATAGACCCCAAAGAAGCATATCAAATATCGAACTTCTGATAGCTAAACTTAGATGCAGGATTTTAGGCTTGATACCTGCTACTTCTTTTGCTGTAGGGTTGTCATTGCAGCCCATTATTTCCATTCTTCTAATACCGAGTAATAAAGTGGATCTAGTTATGAGATCCATTATTACTAGATCCGTTATTATCTTTTTTATAATAATTTTTTCCATTAATGTACAATGCTAAAATAAGAGAAAATGAAAGTAACACCTCTTAACAGATAACAACACATTTTAAGTGCATAGACAAATCTAAAAGTTGCCAATCATCTTACAGACGAAACCAAGGTTATTTGCACATATCAATAATTTTATATTTATCATCTGCTAATTGAAACTAGTGCTGCCAATTTGACCTAGCATTTACAAAGGTCAAATTTTACAGAAGTCAGAGGTACTTTAAGTAATTATCACAATCAGAGTTATTACAGAAAAAACTCCAGAAAGCGCTCCTAAATGTACTGCAAAAGAGGAAAATTGAACATATAGAAGAGGGAGAGAGAAGGGGGGTTGTTCTTACGCTCAAGAAACCATGAGAAAGCCCATTGTCACCAGAAAAATAATAAATGGCAAACAATTTTGTCTTATTATTATTATTTCAGGCTAATTGGACAGTATTAATCATTTATCATTTATAATCTACATATATAAAGGAAGTTATAAGGAGGTGCACAGCAAAGGGAACTTCAGCAATTTTGGGAACACCATGTGCAACAAGAAAAGACCAGGAAAAAGCAAAATAAAACCATATATAAGTCACCTGCATTAATGATACAAAAGAACCACCAGACGTTGATTAATAGTCCATAATCTACTTGAACTCTTACTAATCAATACCTTTAAAAGCGCATTTAATGCTGAACGCAATTCACTCCTAACTGTATGAATTTTTTCAATTTCTGCATCAGCCAACTCAAACCCTTCAGGTATTTGAGTTGTGATGGCAGGATCCAGCGAAGGCTTTACCAAGTTTATCCACTTACTATGACGTTGTTTGAATTCATGCCTGCAAGAAAAAACATGGACCACTTCATTATGTGCATTTAAATTCATTATTAATGATGGTTGTAGTTGTCTGCACTGTAGGATTGTGCATCAAATGCTACTCCAATATAGAACTTCCCTAATCAATTCTGTAATGCATAAGATTAACCAAGCTGGCAGCAGATGCAGCTACTTCACATAATCTATAGTCATTAAGGAAATATACATGCCAGCCCCTACTCCCTTGGGTGTGGTCAAACTAATCATATCCACACATCTTGTATGACCCACATGTACTGTACAAATATCCACCACTTGTTTCCAAAAGAATAATTTCTATTTCAAAATAGAAATACACTACTAAGAGGGGCTATGACAGAACTATACTCTTTAAATAGAAAAGAATCAGTTCTGATGCAAAAATATAGTTTAAATAAAAAAAAGTGGGGCAGGTGGGGTGGAGGAAGAACTTAAAACACATATATAGATTAGAAGACATGAGAATGGAATTCAAAATAAAATTCTTTAAAAAGTTAAAAATAATGTCATTAAGCTAAGAGGGTGTTTGACTCACTTTATCAAAACACATTATAATCCCACCTATAGCAACTACTCATTTATAACCACAAATTTCAAACTTCCATTAAATCTAAACCACTCATTTCACCTCATTATAATTTCTCTTTATAAATAAATCAACGTAATGAGAATCAAACAGCCACTAAATTTTCAAGAGATTGAAATAGAATCTCAGTACAGACTTCTAAACCATGAACAGGATTAACACAACAAGAAGCTATAAATACAGATAGGGCAAAAGGCAAATAGATCCCTAAGTTTTTCTATAGATTGAGTGCCTTCTCTTTTTTGCATGTTTAACAATGACTACTTAATGTGCCTTTCCAAAGTATCTCTCATTACAATAATGGTGAAGTTCAAGGCAATTAAAACTTAGCTCATCCTATTCTTATATGTCTATTCCAAAATGAAATTGGTCAGACTATATTTATCCAAATACTTAGCAGGAAGCATGGGCTAATTATATCATTTCAGTGAGGAGATCCAGAATGGGGCAGGTTGGATTGGGGTGGGAAACATGAAAGACGAGAGATGTCAGGGAGTTTATCAAGATTCAGAATAGGGCACAGTGGATTGGGTTGGGAAACATAAAAAATAGAGAGGTGGCTGGGAGTTGATCATTTTTAAGACTCAATGCGCTTAAGATTAAAATTGAGAATTTAGTCATACCCTTTGCCGAAAAACTAACAATCCATATCAGAGTCTTCACTTTCTTTCAGGTAGAGGGAGTATTGTATCAGAAATAAATTGCATTTGATGACAGAAATAATTTACTTGTAATTACTTAACAGCCTCACCTCGTAAGCATCTGCATGACATTCGCTAACAAGCTCATGGTATAAGATTTCACTTCACCATTTGAATTGCCAACATTAAATGCATTTAAGCTCGGAACCTTCAACTTTATATAGTCACCAAGATTCTCATGCCTTATTACTTGCCCTGGAAATAGAAATTCTTAAAAGCAGCCCAGAAATATAATGCTCTAAGCGGAATCATAGAAAGAACTCAAAAACAGAGTCCTGCAGAACACATGAAGTAAAGGAACATACTTCCATAGAGTTTTTCCATTGATCTGATCACTACTTGAGTGATGGGAACTTTTGATAGCTGGAAACAGTCATCAGCTATTACAATATTCCTCGGATTGCGTTGGGCAGCATAAGGAACCTGCAATAAAATGTGTCCAACACGACGAAGTATACTTGGATCCTTCGCGAACCATCCTGCAAATCAGGAATCATACTAACATTAAGGTAGTAGCATGAAACCAGGTATGATTACAGACTGGACCTTTCATCAAGTTATACATGTAATGTAAAATCAAAAGTGAAATAATAATTGTTGAAAATGCAACTGATGCAAATATGTTAATGCCCCGCAATCAGCAAGAAAAGAAAGGTAAAGCATAAATAAGTGGCCAGCGCTTCTGGTAAAATTCTGAGCCAGAGGTCAGCGATGAAAATTTTGTCAGTTCACCTCACAGGAAAGACAAGATATTCCACTCTCAAAATTAATTCCACAATTTCCTTTTTGAAATGGTCCCCACAGCCACTATCCTTCACAAGAAATAAAATTAATTCTATATTCACACTCCCTTCATTTCAGAATCAACAATTACATTCTAGGCAACGGATATTGACTATCCTTTTTTCAAGGATGCACGGCAATTTAACAATTGGAAAGTATTAAATATAGTAGAGGAGCAGCCCAGGGACGCATTTACAAAGATAACTGAAATCAGTCTTGATTTTTGGGTTTATATAGAAATCTGGCATTCAGAATTTAGATAGGTTGCCCCAAGTCTCCCGACTCCTGTGTAACCATCGTTTTCCCCTTTGAACTTCTAATGGTTGGATGATTCCATATTTAAGATCATACTGTCATCAAGAAGCTCGTGCTTCCTTGAAGTGCAAAGATTTCTCCTCAATGTTGGTGCCTTTACATCATATTGCTGGTTTGAAAATAGAACATGGGAGCACACTCTTACTCTTTTCTATTACGTTTTAATATATATATATATATATATATATATAAAGCCTCTTTCTCTGCCGAAAGCAAGAATCATAATCAATACTATCGTTCTAATTTGAGTTGTTAAAATGATGCTGAAATGATAGAGATATTATATGTATCATGAGGATAATAACAGATGTAGCGACCCATAATTTTTCAAAATGCATTCGACACCAATGTTCTGGAAACTAGTTCAAAAACCATACCTATTGTATCAAGACTTGTGGAAACAGGAATTAACCCTGACAATGATACGGTCCCATAAGATGGTCGGAAACCTACTACACCACAATATCCCGCAGGCACTCTCACACCACCAACGGTATCAATACCTGCCATGCGCAACTAATTAATCACAAATTTCTCTAAGATAGAAACAGACATGGACGACCTAAAAACAAGTAAACAGTTAATTATAAATTTATAACATATTTCAAGAATGAGATTTTTTAAATCCTAAGAAGGAAAAAAAAGGATGCACCTTAAATCCCCGCACTGGTAAACAACACAAACTGAAAAAAGTTCAGAAGCACATGGAAAGGGAAGGTGAACTAATAAAAGAAAAGATGTTTGGAACTCCAAATAGTGCATCATCCATTCAGAAACTGATTCAAGACTTTTATCAATGATTAGTCAGTGTAGATTAGTCAGTGTAGATACAACATGCAAAGATTTATCCCATTATAGTAGTCATTTTACACCCACCCACCCACAACCCCCACCCCACCAAAAAAGAAAGAGGGGAAAAAAAGAGGAATTAGAGATGGCCCGATGGGGACAAAACAAAAAAGTATAAAGGAAACTCACCTAAAGAAAAATCAACAATATTACCCGCCACAGCTACAGCAGCACCACTTGAGGCTCCTCCCGGCACTCTCGCTGGTGACGCAGGATTGGTGGGCGTTCCATAATGCTTATTTTCTCCACTAATACTAGATTCATGGGGGGAGGGATTGGCAATAAGTAATGTTAGCAAACAACTGAATATCAGACAGAAGTTATCAATGTGAGATGATCAAAAGTATAGAGAGACATCCAACGCATCTTGAGATAACTAATGAGGCAGGGAAGGTACAAACCCTAATGCCAAGTCATCCACAACAGTTTTCCCGACACATGTGGCACCTGCATCAACAAGGGATACAACCACAGGAGATGTACGAGAAGCAGCCTCATGAGTCCTTGACCAGTCTGGGTTGCCGAAGCTGGTCACATATCCTTCAATATCTAATCTGGTGATCAAGAATTAAAGATTTAACAATTTCAACATAGGGATAGGGATTCTCTCAAATAATAAAAACAACCAATTTCAATCAGTTGCTCTCTGATTCTCCTCTCAAAGTCAATTCATCTCTTCACCCTTGTTATTCCTTAATGTCAGATTCACTGCCAAAGGTATACTTGTCATAACCCACATGCATTTGAACACCCCGGTTAATTTCTATATATACTAAGAATTTCAGATCAATATTTTATCAATTTAAACATCACACATCCATTCCTTCTATATAAGTTAAATAAAAGCACCTCCTTTCACACTATAATTTTTTCACTGTAACCATTGTTGAGCATGTTGAAAGAATGAAACCTCCACTCTTTATACAGAAGGCAGTATCTCAGTTGCTGATCTAGTTACTGTGTAGCTTGATTTTTTGACCAACAGTTTCTTTTCACTTAGCATGACAAGGATTTGAAGTAGTGAATGGGTGAAAGGAAGATTCCTACAAAAGTGAAAAATACCATGCAACTCCCCAAGGTTTCTTGGATGACGGCAGGAAAGTCATAATATTACTTTAGTTTGTGAGCGTTTGCAAACTCATTTTAATGAGAAATGATGAAAAATAAGAGAGAGAGAATGAGTGAGGTTGAGTGGTGATATTTGTGCATTACATACGGGTCCTAGAAAATATGTGGATGCGATTACTTTCATCAATTTTTATTTAGAAGTAAAGTGGGCTCCCAAACGGAGCCTTTAAGTTTTTAGGGAGTGGAAAATGTGTGTGTGTGATGATGCCATTAAAAAAAAAAAACTTACATGCATTCTCACGAGTGTACTCTAATTTTGATTTATTTTGTTCTTAAATATTTGATAAAGCTAACTTATCCGATCATGTAAGGTAAGAAAAGTTATGAGAAAACGGAACTCTGGCTGAAGTGAGTGTGGAGAAAAGCGAAGAAAAGAATAATAATAATAATAATAATAATATACATACAGCTAACTAATTGCATGTAACTATGGAATTTGATGAATGAAAAGGGACATTTTAATCCACTCATCCCATACATTCTATTTTACATCACCAATACTCTAAAATACAAGACATCATACTCTATTTTAAAAATCTCCTCCAACCCATATACTCTATATCTTATCCATAACATCTTTTTTTTCTATTTTTCTTTAATATCCAACCACTATAATATTCTAATAATTTCCGTTTTTCAACGTTGTAGAGTGCTACCAATTACAACATCTTAGGTCGTTGCCGGTGAACTAGTGTGCTACAATGTTTCATGTAATGTCATTTTCCTCGTGTTCACGATCTCACTAATTCATTTCCTTTGTTTCCTTACAATTAGTATGTTGACAATAAACAAATTAGGAAAAATAATTTACATACGCACGCGTGGGGTGGTGGGGGAGGAGGGGGGGCGAAATCACTTGCATGGGTCCGGAAAAAACACTAACTTAATTACAAGGATGGAAACTACACAAAAGAATAAAAGAAAAAAATCACAACCATTTCCATATTGTATAGCTACAGTAGAGGAGCACCACTGTAGCAAATGGCAAAATACCACGCACCAATATACCCTTACAACTCAGAATGGTTACACTGCTCAATATCCTTACCAACATGCCCTCAGAACTAAGAATGGCAAAATACCACGCACCCAAACGCCCTCACAACTCAGAATGGTTACACTGCTCAATATCCTTACCTTCCTGTCCCCACCCACCAGAAAGGAAAGAAATGAAGAAGAAAGAAAAGCACCGATATAAATAAATGCTTTCCCTTTGGAAAAGAGCTGGCCTTATCTTCTCCCTCTTCTTCTTCAGGTGCAAGTGTACAAAAGTAAAACATATGGAATAATTAGCTCCAACACTCCACCACTAACTCGTTGAGATTATATAATCGAAAAGATTCTCGTTTTATTCTTACCAAATTCTACAGTACCTGACATAAAGCACAACAAATGTCTAACCGAGGCAATACCAGGTTCTTTAAAAAAAAATGAAAAAGCCAAAAGATTCACAAATTACAGAAAAGATTATTCTACAGCAACAATTTGCAAAGTCTTACACATCAGAAACCGCGAAGTTGAGGCCGGTAAGAGGATGGGGAGCTTTAGGAGGTGCAGGCTGAGGCGGTGGTAGTAGCTGCAGCCGCTCAATAAACGCCCCAAAATCAGCTTTAACGACCCTCTTCAGCTTCTTCGTCACTATAAGGATCCCCGCCAGCCCTAAACCCAGCAAGACCCACAAATTCGGCGACGGAGACGCCATTGAATTCAAGAATTCTCAGCTCAAGCACAGTATAATATGCTCGATTCCGATATAACTTCCAAATATTGGGAAATTGTGCAATAACCTATTGTTTTCAGATTTTGGGACTCTGTGGGAGTGGGGGTTTTTGAGGATAAACAGTAAAATCAGCAAAGAAACCTACAAATTGTGTCGCCTCGCTTGAGGGTAAGGGATTACACCATTGGATGCACATATTTTTCTAATTTGAATAGAAAATTACATGTGCAAGTCCTTTAAATTTTGTAACTTTCTACAAGTGCCCCCTACAGTACTTTACTTACTTATACGGTCCAAGTCGATACGCATGATCGTTCATGAAATGTTAACTAGTTCAGGGTTAAAATTCGTTAAGTTTAACGTCAACTTACAAACTATTATTTATTTTTTTTGACAAAAAAAAAAATTATTCTCCATTCGAATTCATTTTTCATCAATAAATGAATTAGTCATAAGTCATAACAGCTAAAAATAGTAATGGGACAAGTATTACTCGATACCCGATAATACCCGTCCTGAATGGGGTTGGTATTACTCGCCCCGTTAAGTATCGGGGCGGGTAAGGGAGAAATTTTTCGCCCCGATAAGAGGACGGGTTTTGGCCATCCCAGCCCGCCCCGCCCAGCCCCGCCCTGCGCCCGACCTGACCTGACCCGACCCGCCCTGGTCTTTCTCCTTTTTTTTTTAAAAAAAAAATATTTTGCTCTCTATGAAATTTCAAATTTAGATGCCAAAGATGAAATTGACATGATACTTAAGATGACTTTTCATATAGTTTTAATTCCATTTTTTTCTATATTTTTTTAGTTATTTCTTAACGGGGCGGGTAACGGGTATTTTTTTGTACCCGCCCCGAATCACCCCTCCCCGTACCCGCCCCGTACCCGATTCAATCGGGTAATGGGCGGGAACGGGCGCGTGGGATTTCTTAACGGGGCGGGGATGGGGGAAGACATACCCGCCCTAACCCGCCCAAATGCCGTTATTCATTCATGATAAAAGGATTAGTGTAGAACAGAGACTTCCTAACTATTATGTAATTGGCCTCGTTAGCCTGTCGTCGAACAAAATGGACAATTGAGTTTGCAAATTGAGAGAGCAATAATATACAATCTTGAATAATCATCTCAAACTCAGAGTCATCAGTGTAATTGGCACGAATCGTCTCCACCACTACACTGTCATGATATTTCATATTTTTTAAATAGAACTTGATTTCTGTTAGTTTTTTAGATCACTAAGACAGGAAGTTAAGCAAAAAATTCTTTATATATTTGATAGTCTTTTTAGTCATATTTAGAAAAAACAACAATGCTATAAAAGACTACCATGTTTAGCACACTTCTTTTAACACAGAAATGGTAAATGGTATAAAAACTTTCTTTCATTTCACACAAGACTCCTATTACAACTGTCACGCCCCCGCTAACTTTACAATATTTTCGATTATCTTAGGGAAATTTACAAATTCTGTCGCGGAAGCTTTTATTCAAATAACGGGGACAGGACGTGCAAAACAATCCAATTTATCTTATCTTACTGAGTTTAATAGATAAAGATAATTTCATAAGTTAACAAATCGTCAACCTTTTAAAGAAACATTAAAACTAGGTTTTTCAAGAAATATGAAAACACAAGAAATTGTATTAATAAACATATTTCTTTGATTTCCAAGGTGTGCCCAAATCATTAAAAAAACTTTTACAATGAAAAGTAGAACTCAAATCAATATAAAGATTATAACTCACTATTTTCTTATATGTTATAAGATGTAGAACATATATATTATAGGTGTGGACATAAATGTATTAAAGTCGTGATAGTTTCAAGGACAGGTTTACACCACATGCACACTCTACTCCCGTTTGCGAGCACGATCCAACATCCAGCTTGCCCTGCCTTTCAATTGTTATAACTCCAATATCTACAAAAATTGTAATAAGTGGGGAGTGAGTACGAAGTACTCAGTGAATAACATAATCCTTTGATTCACCTTTCGTTTAGGAAACTCATTTCCAAGACAAATCATTGCATGTACAAAGCTTTTCAATGCACAAAAGGGCCCTATAGCTAGTTACACTACTACCCGTGGTGCGCGCCAGATTCATATCAATTAAGTGGATCCACAATGAACTTGGTAGACCCATACCGAGATTCCAATTCAAAGCAAACACCACACTAATCTTCCCTATTCCGGGATCATTGAATAGGTCATAGTGTAGGAAACAAATTAGGATGGCCAAGAACACATAGCAAGGCCATACCATCACAAAGCAAATCAAAACGGGTAGAGCATTAACTAGCGATACAAATGTAATAAACAAATCTTTCTTTCAATAACAATGCATCAAAATCCATGTTTATCTCATCAAAAGCATCAATCAAATACACACTTATCTTATCAAAACTTTATGCATGTAGAAAATGAATCAAAGCATTAGGTTACCCACCTCAAATATTCTTCAAATAGTCCACGTGAAGAAGTATCCTTAAAGCCTTGATATTCCCCAATTAAAGCTATCTTTCAAGCTATAATCCTTCCATATATGGTAAGAGACTATTTTCAAAGGACAAATAGATATCTTGACGGGTTTTTATTGGTTTTCTCCTTCCCTTGGCCAAGTTGGACGAATTTTGGGGTTCGGGAGAGAAAAAGGGAAATGAGTTTGAGAGAAAAATGAAATCCTAGCCCCTTTATATAATAGTTAGGATTTAGCTAATTTTAATAACTTTTGAGTTCCGCCAACTATATCGTGACAAGTGGCGCCAACCACATCTTGACAAGTGACGCAAATCTCCTCCTGACAAGTGGCGCGGTGTGGCGCAGCACACTTGTCAGGAAATTGTCCAAGAAGTCATTCCCCTTGCATTATCTTTCAATCAAGTTCACAATCTTCAATTCATATCAATTAAGTCATTACACTTTAGTTTATGTCAATTATTAACCAAGATCTTTCTTTAGCGTCAATTCAATAACAATATTTTGATCTTCAAGCAATCTTTCAATGATATTCAAGTAATTCTTTCAAAACAACAATTTCGTTGCTTACCTTAATTTGTAGAAATTTTCGGGATGTTACAACAACTCACAAATCCACCACTCGTTTAAATAATAAACAATTTAAACGTATAAGATTATAATAATAATTCCTTAAAAAAAAAAGATTATAATAATATAATATAATTATTAGGGTAATTTACAGTTAGCGTCTCCAACCTTTCAGATTTGTTGATATTACGTCCCTGACCTTTAATTTTCGGTGTGGAGGCCCCTAACCTTTCAATAGTGTTACACTTAAGGTTCTTCTAACGTTTTCTATCCATTTCCACCGTTAAGATCAGGGGTATTATCATAAAATAATTAAAAATTAAAAATTTTAATGTTTTTACAAAAAAAAACCATTTCCTGTCAAAAAAGAGGGAGTCTCCCCGCATGTGCTGCCGGAAAATGGAAGCACTTTGCTGCCATTTCCGGCAGCA
>CAVNYN010210515.1:0-15081 GCA_963692815.1 Nyctanthes arbor-tristis | reverse complement strand
GAGGTTGTTCCGAGAGAAGGAATGCCTATTTCAAAAGATCCAACTAGGAAAGGGAATTTGAGAATCAAATTTGATGTATTTCCTGCAAGGTTGACAGCCAGTCAGAAAGCTGGTATAAGGCAGCTTCTAGGTTCTTGAGGTTAGCACTTTCCGTTAGCCTTTCACAGACTGCTGTTCTATTTTTAATGATCGTTTCGTCCCTTTGCTATGTTGGTGTTGCTCTAGAAAATAGTTCAGTGCTTCAAAGAAAGTTTGTACAATATATAGACAACGCTTTGTGTTTTGTATTTAAGAATGGTGAGGTTGTCATACCCGTTGCAGGATTGTGTCAGATATCTCTCTCTCTCTCTCTCGCTCTCTGTATATGTATATTTTGAGAACTTTAATCTCAGTTATTTTAGGATTATGTTTCCTGTTGCGATCTGGTTTTAAGGGAATTCTTGATAGAATATGAGATTTTCTTGACTTGCAATATCACTGTGATGATGAATGAATGCTTGCTAAGCTACTTTCATGTCCTGATAATAATTTCGAGCTTCCAAGGGAAGGTTTGAACGTCGTTGAAGAATCTGCAATATAAATGCTATGCTTGAACAACCTTAAAATACCAGATATTTTTGGAAACAATTTAGGAGGATTTTCTTTTAGGTAGCAAATGAATAATGGCTTGTGTGAACTCTGTGTGTGTGTGTGTGTGTGTGGATATAAACGCACATTATCGTACAAAATTGGATTGCAAGTATGAGCTTGTTCAAGATGAAAGGATTTCATCAAGTAAGGATTTCGATATTTGATAGAATCATTGAACAAATGACACACCAATTGATCGGTCTGCTCTAAACTTGATCAACTGTAAAGGTGATGGTTAAGGACAATATATTTTATCATCATACATAATGCGGGATGTAAACACCTAATAGACATGGCAGCCTGCGGTAGCAATTGAGGCATGAGCAATGGTGCGTTGTTTCTTTTAGACAGACGTTTTAGATGGGATTGTCACAATCTATGGTATACTATGTTGCTAGGTGCAACGTACGTTGTAGATCAAGGTGGAATCCTTGAAGAATCCGGGTTTGGATTGAGCTAAATATCCACAACTAGGGCAACTCACACGGTTCAAACCCAAGAGCAAATCGAACCCAAATACTTGTCAACCAAAGTCGAAAGCACTTCAAGAAACTAGTTTCACAAAAGAAATGAAGGTAGATTTTACAGAGGAGACACAAAAGGGATATATCAGCATAGACTCACTCTAAGACCTCATCCTAGTAAGAAATGCTCTTTACTACTTGAAGCTCAAATTTGTTGGGTCGTAGTGTGAAGTGATCTTCAGTCTAAGACCTTATCCTAGTTAGGGGGATATATTGTTATGGTTTAAAAACAATGTTATCTGTATAATTTGTTAGGTTTTTATCTTTATTGCATAGTTAACATTTTCAACACAGATTGTCATTAACTTTGGACACTATAACACATAGTTGCCTGTGGCTAAATATTGAAGTTTTTAAAAATATTCTTACGTGAAAGAATGATTGTCCTTTAACGTTGTTGATAGTCATTATGTATGGTACAAGTAAACAAAATTGCTTGCGTTTTTAAACTTTAAAGGCAATATTGCATTAGCACTTAGCAGTGGTCGACCACATCTTTTTCTTGAAAAAGTTTTCACCCAAATTATTTTCAACTAAAATCTCAACTTCCAAAACATTTATACCACAGTCTTGTAACAATGAACTTGTTTCATTGCATATAGACCTGTAATATGATCAACCTTTGCATCTATTTGCACCTTCGCCTCTAACCTTTGTACATGTTTGCACTTAGATTCTCAATTTTTAAATTTGGACAAACAGGACCCAACCTTGGGTTGATAAGTATTACATGAAGCCAAGCCCCTACCCGATTAGAAAACTTTATTTTAAAACCCAATTCAACCTAATGTAATGAAACACACAACGCAAGAGTCAAGTTGTCTGGATTTTTGCCCAAGTTTATTGTCATAGTTAACGTCGATTTTCATTAAATAATTTCCTATCGCCAAATTTATTTTAAAATGAAATGAGTATTAATTCTAACGCCAATTTTCAATCAACAATTTATTAATACCGTAATCAACGTTAATTTTTTATTTGACAATTTATTAGTGCTAACTTATTACTCTCTCCGTCTTACAAAGATAGTTCTTATATTATTTTCATCTGCAAATATAGACTACTTACTTTATCGAGTTTGTATTTAATTTCTGTTTTCCACTTAGACCACCTAGATGCCACAATATAACGACTCAAGCGATCACTATAGGGACAATTTCTAAAATGACAAATTTAAAAAAGTAAGTTCAAATATGGTTCATTTCAAAAACTTGTGCAAAAAATGGCCATGTCTTGAATCAAATTACATTCTTGCCATTAAGTAATAATCCTTCTTTCTTTTTCCTTAAAATATGCAACTTGGTACCTCTTTCCTCTTTTTTTTCCTTTTCTTTTTTCCTGAAAAGTATGCAAGAATATTGTACTTGTGTAAGTCATTCTCAATCTACAATAAGTAATGACTACCAGAAAAAAGTAGCATGACATTCTATATAGTTCGTCCGTATGTTGATTCTTGACCGTTCTTGTTGTCAAAAAAGTAGCTTCTATATATTATTCATATATTTCGACATTTAATCGCTATAATTTCAGACAGCTACCTCTGTTTATGCATATCATATAGTTTGATCTATATATTTCGACAGTTATTCACGGTAGTTCTCTACAGTTATAATTTGGTAAAAAAAAAAGTGTAAATACGACAATCCATATAGTTTATGCGTATATTGTCTAAAAAATAAGGAAACGGACCTTTTGCATAGATTTAAAAAGTGGACAATTTCGTACACGCCTAATTAAAAGTAGTCAAAAATTACAATTTCCTCTTTTTTCCTCCTTACGAAAATAAATTGCAAGTTTGTATATAAGTTCCTAAAGCATGCACTCCAGACAATTCATATTGTATAGATTCAGACAATTCATACTGTATAGATCCAAAGATTAAGTGTGAATCTCTACATTTTTCTATGGAAAATATTGATCATGCTGAAAGTATAGTTTCTGCCAATATATATGAAGAAATTTTGGCTAGTTAAGTATGTATAATGGTGGCATGTTCCTAAGAAACTAATTACAGATAAGATAATGTTACTTTTTCTTATTAAGTTATTTGTTTGGTAGCTTGGTAGGGGTAGGGGTGTATGTGACGCTCTTCCGATCTAAGGGTGTTTTTGCTAATGTATTAAATAATTATTTAATGTCAAGTAATTCAGCAAGTGATTCGACAAAGGAATGTAGCATGACCCTTGTAAATATAATGCATATAATTAATTCTACATATTTTAGATCATGTTCAAAGTTTAAACATAGATATCAACATTTACCTTTCAAGAATATAGATCGAACACAAGATTCTAGACCGTTTATATTGTATAAATACACATTTTTGAACGTCAATCTCAACACTTGTTTGTCAAGACTACTAATTTAATTATTTTTTTTAATACCTATCATGGTTTATATATTCTTTGTGCATCATGCGGCCTAATATTATCCATTTGTAACTAATAACTCTCCAAATATGAATAATATGGTTTGAATCATAGTATCATCCAATAACTAGATGTGAAATATTGATCTAAGCCTTAGGTTGAAACAACAAACTAACAAAAGATTGTGTATTTCATTGCATAATCCAGAGATATGAAGCATGATTAAAAAAACCAGTTTACCACAATTTAACTATAATGCACAATCTCACAAGGCCTCTTGTTGTGGACATTCTTCCTAAGTGTAGGGTGCCTTCCTTGCGTCAAATGGCTATTCTATATGAATGAGCGAGTGCTTGACCTCTTTATAACTGCATTACCTTTACCAACAATCGAAGGCGTCATTTCATGCGATTAAGAATCTTCTTCCACGGCAGACATAGTCTGGCCAAGAGCTTGGCTACGTAAAATAATTTCTTCTGGGCAAGAAAGTTTGTACCATTATTCGCAGCTAGGTCCACTGGTCCAACAGCATAGCATTGTGATTAAACACCTCTCCTTCAAGCAACAACAGCAATTTTATTAACTATTCTTAAAAAGTTACTAGTAAATTTACTTATGGTTAACTAATATTATCATTAAAAATTACTGGTCAGAGGTGGAGAAAAAACAATGGAAAAATATCGTGGGACTGCCTAAACGAAATTTTCTAAGGAAACATCACCTCTCCCCTAACGGAGCTCAATCCCCCAACCCGCAATGTTGTGCAGCCACGTGGCAGTTTGAACTCCGTAAGGGGAGAAGTGATGTTTCTATGGCCGGACCGCCGCCTAAACTGTTAAGAAAAACAGGTACAAATTGCCTATATAGACATTTCAACTGTATAATTTTACACTTCAATGTAGGGCATAAGTATCTACACTTACCACGAAATTGTCATAAATGTTTTTCTTTTACGAAACATAAGAGATATTTCTTTTACGAAGCATGAAAATACCAATTTTTCATTGAATTCAATAATCAGCACCACACAACAGCAGCCTAGCTGTCGACGTTACTCAACTAGCAACAAAATAATTGCAGAAATGTCAACAAAAAACAGATAATCGGAAACCAATAAACACAGATGATCTTTAGTCTTAACATTCCTTATCTTCATCTTAAACAGACACACTAGACAGATTATTAGAAAAGAAGGCACGCATAGAGGAGGGGGAATTTCTATACTTAGCAAAAATGAGTCTAAAAATTTGGTGTTAATTAGACAGAAATCAACACGTAAATTGTAAATATACCATATCTGTAGCCAAATTAGAATATAGATGGGGGAATTAGCAATGAAATAGCCGATGAGAAGGATAAATTTCTAACCTTAGCGATAGCGCCGAATTTCAAAACTCCAAGGCATGATTTGAAGCTTCTAACATGAGCCTTCCACTCCTTCAAAACCACGATCGAACCTTTCTGGACTATTTTAACCAGCAGTGGAATGCGAGACCCAATGAAACTCTTTGCTGAAACAAATTTTGCAGTGGTGGGCTGTGGGCTGAAAAGACAGAGTAACGCCTGGCGGACGTGTTAATCGAGTAAGATCTAATTTGCCGTTGCGGATTCAGGCAAAGGAAGCACCGGATTTGGAATTTGGAGAAGAAATTTATGCTGAATTTTTTAACCAAGAAAAAGATACTCAAGAAGACTAAACTTCTAGTTTCAAGAATAATACATGGTTTTTGTTGGAAATTTGTTATGCACCGGCTCATCATCACTATCACATTGAATTAACACTGAAATTAAACAAGTTACTCATGTAGTGAGGGAGTCATTCCAGGGAGAGGAGTACTCTCCCCTTAGGAAGAGTACTCCCTTACTTGGCCCCTTTTGATTGGGGGGAATCGCCTAGCGATCGGTTTTTTTCACAAATGAAAAAAAAAATTCTATCTAAAAAGATTTTAAAGAAATTAAAGCGTGTCGTTATCATCCCGATCATTTATTTAATAATTGGTCATGGTAAAGATTTTAAAGGATTTGCGTCTCTCGTCGATTCATTTTAAAGAAGAACGTAAATTTTCATTATCGAACCTTAACTTTTCTGAATTTTAAATTCGAGCCCAATTAATTGATTAAGTTTATTATCCAAGAAATTCGGCCCAAATCATATCCAAGCCCAGTTCTTACCTATTTCAAATTCTCGGCCCATTTTGAGTTAATTCTACCAAACTTTGAACCACATTGTTTTCTATTAGACCTTGTTTTTTACGAGACTTGGGTAATGGATTCCAAATTAACTTCAATTAGATTACCCCTTATCCCCACATTCGGATAATCCAATACAGCAAGAAGTCATGATCAAGTTTTTCCCCTATCCCTCTCCCAATTGCACTCACGTCCCAACTCTTTTTCCCTACTGTATATACATATATGTATGTAGACTACACCATTCCAGTCACCACCATCCGGGAAACTTATATACACGACCTCCCCCATCTCACAAACACAGCTGTCCCAAAAATTTCATTAATACACAAAAGCCAGCACAGGAATCACACGCACATTCCCACCGGAGAAAATACAGTCTGAAACCTTTCATTCAAAGGTATACACATATACACAGCATCTGTACACACAGATTGATATACATACACAAACAAGAACACACACACACGCACGCTCTCTGGCAGCCGCTGTTGCGTTCCGTCCGAAAGCCCCGAGTCGACCCCAAGATCAAGCCAATGTCGACCCGAACCGTTTTCCGCAGCCAATGCGCCTGTACATCACCACCAACTGAGACCCTCTACCTTGTTCCCTTCCTCTTCATCAACCCAATTCAGAAACAGAAAAAAAAGAAACGGAGAGGTCAAAAATAACCGCCGGACGACGCATTTCCGTCCAACCACTACCACCACCGTCGACCTTCATATCTTGAACACCTGAACATGTTCGCCTACCCCAATCAACCCTGATCGTCTTCACTGCCTACTCGAACTTGCCTCACGCTCGCACACGAGCCACTTCGAAACCCGGGCGCGAACCACGACTGCCCTTGTCGTTCGAACCAGCCCCTAACCGCAACCTCTCACCCAAACCGAACCTCCACCCTCCATGAACTCTCTGCCCCTCGAACTCCTGAGCCTCGGTCGAGCCCTTCTCGAACCGTGACACACCTAACCCGCGACTCCCTCTCTTCACCGCTCGAGCCTTCGCCAACCCTTGAACCCAACACCATTCGCGCGCCGCACCCGAACCCCATCGAACCCTAAGCCTCACACCACTACCTCTCATCGCCCTCGCCCTCTCGTGTCTCACTCTCTGCCTCGGTCGATTAGTATTTTAGTTGATCCCAAATCTTATATTACAGCCGAGTTCAGTCCCTTCAATTTTAAAAGAGTCTAAGTTGACCCGAAAGATTTCAGTCAAACTGATTTTAACCCTTTATTTTTAAAAAAAGAATCCAAGTTGGCCGAAAACTTCCTATTTAGTCGATTTTAATCCCTTGATTTTTGAGATACTCTATTTCAGTCCCTAAAGTTTCGGTTTCACCCATCCTAATTCCTCAACTTTTAGAAATACTCTATCCTAGCCCTAATGTTTTACAAAATTATGTTTTAGCCCAAAACTTCTATAAGTTCACATTTAAATCTATACTTTTATTTAATTTCCAGTATTTCAAAATTTCTAACTTAAAATCTATTTTATAGACGAGACACGGAATTTGACGTACTAGTGCCCACTAGCTCAAACTCGGGAAAAGAAAAGCATTGAGAGGTAGATTCCTTACTAAAAGTTGTTCTAAAACTTATATGCACACGTTTTATGAAAATTATGATGCAACTACATGTTACTTGTTTATGCATGTGCTTATGTGATTATGGTAAGATATGAAAGTATGCGCATAATTAGCTCACCTTAATCGGGAGCCCACAGACTTAGCTCACCTTAATTGGGAGCCCACAGATTTAGCACGTCATTTGATGGGCCCACAGACATAGATAACTTGCTTGTATTAAGACAAGCCCACAGACATGAATTCCATGGGTACATTGTGTTAAATAGCGTAATATGTGTTGCAATGCTTTACAGTCAGTGCGCAGGGAATCTACTGAGTGTTTCTTCGAAGCACTCACCCCTCTATTTCAAATATTTCAGGGTCTAGAGCTGGCAGCGACACGACCGAGGATGGCAAATGATCGGGAAAAAAAAAGAGAGAAAAAGAATAAACATTTATTCGTTAATGCCTCTATTTATTTTAATCTAAAGTATTTCAAAACATTGCTGCTATTTTCAACATTGAATAATTGACAACGGTTTTGTTTAAGTGTTGATTATTGACAATGGCTACATTAGAAGCTGTTTGTAAAATATTCATATGTTATTACAAAAAAAAAAAAATTTCCTCACTTATTTATATTACCCTTCAAAGTTCCACAATAGCAGTAAGAAGTTTTGTAGCGTCTTGAGTGCTTAGAATTCGGGGCGTTACAGCCTGGTATCAGAGGCTAGGTTTGTGTTTCTGTAGACTTCTTTAAAGATCATTTTTGAAAAGAAAATATTTTTATGTTAACTCAATTGCCACTTGCTGTCGTTCGCGCCGCCAACTCCAGTTGTTTACTGCTTTCAAAAGTAGTTATCTTTTGGATACGATGTTTTAAGTTACATGTATTTTTTTTTCTGCCTGGAAAACCTATGCATGCATTTAAGAAAAAAAAGTACAGAGTGGAGACTGGCAGATACCATGAAAAGTTAAAAGTATTTAACGTATCCCCATTTAAGAAAAGAAAGGGTTTTAATCGCGTTTGAGCTGACAATGGGCATAACATGAGCATAAAGTGTATTTAAGAAAGATGTGACCAATGCAAAGATAAAGAAAAGTTCTCTAAGTCCTCGAAATATGGCTAAAAGTTATTAAAGACCACCCCCAACTTTATTTAATATTTCTCTGGAAGATGTTCGTAATTCAATTTTTTTCATAATTTAATAATTTTTTATTTCATTAGTGAAATATATTTAACAACATTAATATTTTCATCATTATCTTCTTACTTTAAAATTAAATTAAATTTCCCTTCCATTTCTACCATAAATCTCGGCTCGCGCTCTTTTTTTTTTTTTTTTGGTTATGGAACTTTTTGATGAAATTAATTATTATTATAAATTTCTATCATAATCTTTATCTATCTATCACTAATATGTAAAAGGTGGAGTCCTTACAAAATTTAGATTCCACCTTTGTGGAGTCCCTGCAAAACATGTAGATTAGACCTTTACCGCTATTTTTTAATTTTAATTTCCAATTTGCCTTTACTTCTTATTATTCCTCATTTATTTTACAATCCATTAATTATAATATTAAATACAAATAAACTAATTAAGTGGTCGCGTGTCGAATGCTTTAAAATAATAAATACCTTAGTCCACTAAAATTAAAATAACTTGTAGATACGGAGAGCAAGAGTCAAACCAAAAGAGAACATTGGATAAATCTAAGTGTTTTGTGGCAACTAGTGAAATAGGGGATTTTGTGAAATATTAAACTAAAATTAATAAAAATAAAACAAGTAATAAATATTCATGAAGGCAAGTAAGAAAATAAAAGCATGAATGTTAACTCCGGCTCTCGGTTCAGTTGTGCACTTCACATAAAAGATAGTAATAATTGCAACGTCGTTCTTACTTTCTTGCAAAACTATCAACTCTAGGCAACGATAAGTTCTGCTACCCAGATTTTTCCTTAACTGTATCTAATCAAAACAAGTTTTTTAATCAAACCTAATCGTTTGGACAACATAGAATAAGTTCTCTAGATTTAGAACAACGATTGCACGAGGAATTAAGAAAATAAGTTGATCTAAGCAATAAATTCAAGAGATCGATCTATTTAACTTACGTTGTGCTATCCCTAATGATTAACAATCATTAATTCCTACTTGATATTTAAGGGAAAATTAATCATTCAATGTAGTAGGTCTAGACTAGATCAAACATCCAATATTCATAATCATAGAAAATAGAATAACACAAGCAATTCGACAGGAGAGTAAGAAATAGCGTTACTAGTATTGATTAATTAAGAATAAGAAGTAGCAACAACATCCCCTTAAACCGGAGGAAGAGAAAAACTAACCTTGAGGCTCACTTGGGAAAATCTTCCTCCAAACTTGTCTTTGTATAAGGAAAATAATTCTCTAAAAATCTCCCTAGTTCTCTAAGATATGACCCTTATATAGGGTCTAAAAACCCTAAGAAAACTAGTAAAAATCGTGTACAAAAGATACCATAAAAAGAGTTCTAACGAAACAAGGAAAACAAAGTAATTTCATGAGCGTCGGGCTATGTAGCTGCACAAGGATATCTGTGCAGCTGCACAGAAGTTCCTACCAGAAAATTCTGCACGGGTGCGGGGCACATAGGGTAGGCAGTGTGCCTCCGCCCCTACCTTCTGTTGAAATTTGATGTTTCCCACTTTTCTTTCCTTTTCTTTTGGCCCTTCTTGCTTTCTTGTTTTATATCTTAGTCCCCAAAACTCTAAAATCCTTGCAAAGCAAGCCCGAACTAGATTCTTTCCTTATATTTTCATTGATCTTATAACAAATAAACAAGGTAAACATAAACAAATACTTTGATATAATAAAACACACAATAACATACGAATATGGAGAAATTAAACAATCTATCAAAACACCTATCATTAAGCTAACATATATTATCCTTCAAGCTAATATTTTCAGTTATTACATTACATGCTTAAAAAACTTACGTAGAAGATAAAATAATGTCAAACTTAATATATATGATTCAAAATAATATAACATTATTAGGTATGAACACAAATAATTATTTAATTATTTTAGTTTAGCACAAATAATTTCTCAACAAACATGTTTTTCTTTAGCAACATGCACAAATAAGTATTTAATAATTTGTAATGTATTATTTAATTCCAATATCAAGATTAAGCTTTAGCCTTTATAATGTTAAATTTCAACAATTCAATTTCAAGATTAATCTTTAGTGTAGTATTTATTGTGATTAATTTTAATTTTAGCAATTATTTCAATAAAAAGTTTTGAAATGAAAATTACAATTGTAATTCTTATCCCAAACCTCTCTTAAAATAATTAGTGTGATAAATTGTAACTCCTATTTGAATTTTTTAATATCAAATTCCATTTTCAATCTTACCCAACATTGTTTTATTCCTTAATTTTTATTAGTCTATTATTTAATTTCAATTCGATGATTAATATTTAGTGTTTATCATGGACAATTTTAATTTAATTTCATGATTAAAACCACAATAGTAATAAATAAAAAGCAAGCAAACGTCATCTCTTCAAAGTAATGTTTTATAATTGTATTGTATAAATTATACTTTATAAGAAATCATAAATGATTATAAATCCTTTTATTGCATGTAATAGTCATATTATAAATTTAAATATATTTAAATATTATGAACAAGCATAGGAACCAAATGGTCCAAAAGTAATTATTTTATCGTACTAAGTTTTCGTATATTACATTATATGTTATCATACAACTTTTAATGCACGTTTTAGTTACTCGTATTCATAAAAGGAGAGTTGTTGCTATTTTTTACTTATCTCGCTCTTTTTTACTTGCTAAAACTGGTATCTCATCTTAACCATCTAACATTTGTCTTGAAGATCTTTGTCATCCGATTTCTTCATAATTAATAGACTTTGTTTTATTTTATTAATTAAATATATTTAACAATATTAATATTTTCATGATTATTCCTTCAAAAAGAAATATTTTCATGAGTATAATCTTATTCTAAAAAAAAGTAGAGTAGTTGCTATTGTGGTTATTCTTGCTTTTGTATAACTCCCTACTCTAGGATCCAAGGCTGCTAGGAGAGATTCATATCGCGATTCTTAGATGCATAATTAAAGATATTGAAGATGTTGCTAGAATACCAGCGAATGCATGGGTGCAAATCAGAATTCCACAGTTAATCCTGGAGGACATCCGCAGATTGTTGAAGGGGTATGTTTCTTTTTTTGGTTGTTTATGGTGCAGTACAATCAAGTATGCATAATCTCATATGTTGTAACAGGCATATGCTTGGGGTTTTGACATATGTAGCTGGCAGCGGCACTTAACTCCATTAACATGGCCTGAGATACTCAGGCAATTTGCGCTAGCTGCTGGTTTTGGTCCAAAATTGAAGAAGAGTAGCTTGGAACCCGCATATCTTCAGGATGAAATCGAGGCATGACTTGTTTTAGATTGCTGGTTTTGGTCCAAAAAGTTTATTTGTGCATTATGTTGTTGTAGTAACCCGTGTCATATACTTACAAATCAAATTTGTTGGTAAATGGATTTATCTCTTGACTCGTTTTAAAAATTCTTACCTGCAATACATCATTTTCAAATCCTGCAACCCTGGGAGTATCTTCAATATACTTTGTTATAAGATTTCTTATCTTCTACATCATTATACATCATTTCTATCTTCAATATACATCATTTTCAAATCCTGTAACCCTGGGAGTATCTTCAATATACTTTGTTATGAGATTTCTCATATGTAATTCTTCATTTTCAAAATCCTAACTCTGGGGAGATATACATTTCCTAATTTTATTTTATTTTATTTATTTATTTTTTTCGCTTCAGATCGTGTTCTCGGGAGTCATGCTTTTGGAACATTCTCCTTGCTAACTTGTGTTGTTTTATTTAAGTATTTTAGCGTCTCCCTCGCAAATACCACATTTTAGTTTCCAATTCATGTCCTTAATTTTGCTTGCTTTATATCATATTGTCAGAATAAGAAACTTTTACTCATAAGATGGAACACAACTAGTATATCTGAACACATTTAGAAATCAAAATTTACTTAAACTTTTGGTTAAACACAACTATCTAAGCATAGCCAAACAACTGTGGCATTATAAGTTTCCTTTATTAGCTCTTTTTATGTTCTTACACTTAATATTTATGTAACATTTCTTTTAATCTGCTTATATGTACAGGGCAAGGATAGTACGGATATCATTTCCAATATACGAAATGGAGTTGCAGCTGAGAAAGCTGTTGCCATTATGCAGGAAAGGGGTTTGTCAAATCCCCGAAGATCCAGGGATCGTTTAACCCCAGGAATAGTTACATATGCAGCATTTCATGTCCTTTCACTATAAGGGAGCAAGGGACTGACAATATTAGAAGTTGCAGATAAGATTCAGGTAAGCCTTTATTCCTTACTTAAACTATAATTTTTTCCTATCGTGATGCTGACAAGCAATTATTATTTTAATGAAGAAATCTGGCCTTAGAGACCTGACAAGAACTAAGACACCAGAAGCATCTATTTCAGCAGCTTTGTCAAGGGATACAAAGCTGTTTGAGAGAACTGCTCCTTCAACATATTGTGTACGCTCTCCTTATAGAAAGGACCCTTCTGACACTAAGGTAATACTTTCTGCTGCCAGAGAAAAGATTCAGCTGTTCCAGAATAAATATCTAGATGGGGAAGGAGCTGATGATGTTGAAAAAGAGGATCCTGAGAGGGATCAAGAATCTGAAAGTGATATTGTGGATGATCCTGATGTCGATGACTTGGATACTGAAATGAAATTAAGCAAGGGAAATCTTGATTCTACTGATATAAGCAGATTTGAAGCACAAAATCTGTGTGGATATGAAAAGGATAACTCCTGCAGTGAGTTGATGGATAGCGCCCTTGTAAATTCAAAACGAAATGCTACTTCAACGCAATCGTTAGGTTTTAGGGAAATTAAAATTTGTGGAACTTCTGATGATCAATTTGTGGATGCGATTGGAATCAATTCCCAAGTTAAGCTTCCTGAGCAAGAAGACACGGTTATTGATGAGTGCAGCTATGGAGAACCGTGGGTTCAAGGACTTGTTCTGGGAGAGTATGCAGATCTGAGTGTACAAGATCGTCTAGATGCTCTTGTTGCCTTGATTGGAGTAGCAAATGAAGGAAATGCTATTCGCATTACTTTAGAGGTACCATGCGTCTAGTTCATTTTCTGATTTGCAATCACTATGTTTCTAGTATTGAACAAGGAAACTTTTCAGGAACGCTTGGAAGCCGCAAATGCAATAAAGAAGCAGATGTGGGCAGAGGCACAACTTGATAGGCGCCGTTCAAAGGAGGACTATGTGTTACATTCATCATTTATGAGTAGCAGGCCTGAACAAAGTACATCCCCTGGTGCATTTGAGCTGAGAAGTACATTACTTGGAGCTAATGGAAAAAATGAGTCTGCAGCTGCAGACCCTGTTTCCCAGATGGACTTGAACAGCCAGCAGAGTGACCAAAACTTTGGCAAGGACTTTGTAGGTGAAAAGAACCTTCCTGTGCTAGAGTACTCTGTTGGTTCTGATAATCCATCACTCCAGCAATCTTTATATGCTGCTGAGAAGTCACGGTCAGAGCTAAAAGCTTATATAGGTCATAAGGCGGAGCAGATGTTTGTATATAGGTCATTGCCACTTGGTCAGGACCGCCGACGTAATCGTTACTGGCAGTTTATAGCATCTCCATCTCAAAATGATCCTGGATCTGGCAGAATATTTGTTGAGCTACGAAATGGCCAGTGGAGGCTTATTGATTCTGGAAAGGTATATCTGGCATTTGTCTTTTATTCGATATAATTTCTTGGTAAATCACTGGTAAGATGTTTTTTCGTCTTATATTTGCATTAAGGGTCAATACTCATTAGTGAGGAGGTTGTCTTTGACTTAGGTTGCACCTTGTCAGGAACCTGTCTCTTATTTCAAGGTTTTCTGGAGATTTAATTGATAGATATCTAATTTTTTTTTCCTTAAAAAAAAATTCAAGCATCTTTTCTCATTGATTAGTGGCTTGCTGCCCAGCAGATGAGCTGATCATATGTGTGCTTCAAGATTCCTTTCCGTGTTTCTCTCATGTTCCAGGTTTGAGCTTAGTCTGCTCTGAACACATTAGTAGTTTGTGAAGTGGTATTACTGCTAATCCTTTAAAAAAAAAAAAAAATCTTCATCATCATGAAACAATTGGATGACTGTATGTGTTTACAAATCTTTCTATATCATCCGTTTGGTATCAAAGATCCTGTTTCCGGAACCATGAAGTATTTAATGGAGATTTTCTATGACATGGCAGAGCTTTGATGCTTTGTTGGCATTGTTGGATGCGCATGGTATTAGAGAATCTCACTTGCGTTCAATGTTGCAAAGAATTGAAAGATCTTTCAAGGAAGCTGCCCGAAAGTACGTGTTATGCAAAGATTCTGGTCAGCTTGTTAGTGATGAAATTAAGAAGGAAATGGAACTTACGCTTGATTTTTGTTTCAATACAAAGAATCTGAAGAACATGAGCCCCATGCAAGATTTCAATTCAAAAGCACTTTCTTCCTCTGCTGTCATTGAGCTCGAAAGAGATGGAACAGAGGAAAATGGTGCCCTGCAAAGATATAGTGAATTTGAAAAGTGGACATGGGAAGAATGCTTTAGCTCTAATATGGTATGTGCCTTAAAGTATGGGACACCAAGATGCCAACGATTGCTGGAAATCTGTAATTGTACTCATGCAA
>CAVNYN010210514.1:0-11831 GCA_963692815.1 Nyctanthes arbor-tristis | reverse complement strand
CTGTTCCCGAGCTTCATACTCTTCTACTGGATGCAGGAAGCTCGGGAACAGTTGAGAAATGAACATCAAATTCGAATTAATGCTCGGGACGAAGACACGGGTGAGCTGTACGCAATGAAGTTGAAATGGCGCGGAAGTTACTATAACCTTATTGGCAAGTGGGGCAAAATCGTTAGAGAGAAGAGACTCCAAGTAGGAAAAGAGATCAGAGTGCGCTGGGACAATGGATGCTTGATATTCTCATTCCCTCAGTGATGAGTTTATTTTGTGCAGATAGGTAGAAGTTCGCCTAAGTAGTTGTGGTTCTTTAAGTACTTATCTAGTTTATCTGCAGCATGTTCCTTTCTATATGAAAATCCTATAACTAGCCCTCAGCACTCATCGACTATGTTGCTTTGTTGGAGCATCTGTCCAGATGTTAATGGTTGGTGCACGTGACTTGCTTGAATTTACAAATTTAGCAAGGTGATACACAGCATTAGATTGTTTTTGGAATCATGCACCTCAGATATCTTTTGAGAGTAATTTGTATTTATTATTATCTTAAGCAACAGTTGGTCTAGTGTGATTATTTGAAATACTGCTATATTCTATATAAAGTATCACGTGAATTTTGATGCTTAACCCCATCATTTTCATTGATGCTGACGGTTAATATGTGTCTTCGCAAGTAGTATTTCAACTATGCATGCATGTGCTGTCTATCTTGGATGCTATCTTTCCCAATGTGGCAGTATTGGAACTTGGTTTTTGAATTTTTGGCTAATAATAACATTTCCTTTAATGTGCTCATGTTGCAGGGTACTACTTTATAACTAGTATGGTGATTTCTGCTTCTAGGGTTACCGGTTACCACACAAGATTCTTGGATGGGTATGAATCTAAGACATTGAAGGAAACACTCGGTTGCAAAGCTAGGGATGTCAGGTTACATGTTGTATTTGTGGCTTTCCATATATGAATTAATACACACTTACACTAAAGCTAGTAGACCCAGCATTCACCGTTGGTCTTTTGGGGGAAGTTTTCAGTACTTCAGAGTTCAGAAGTAGGTAATTTTGAATGTTTTCAGATCTCAGGGCTGCTTTTGCCAACTTTTATAGTCTGGGTATTGCACTGCATTCCCAAAGCTGTTATTGAATGCTGCAACATAAGCTTGATGTCAGTTATCGGGTGCAGTTATCGGGTGCTGATAATTGCATAGCAGATGAGGAGGAGAATTCTAAAATGGGAATTTGGTAGATAGGTGGTTATACTTGTGTTTCTTTGTTTGCATGATTGAGATTGGTTATAGTCTGAGAAGAATGTTGGTTATTATCCTTGCTTCTTGCTCTGCTAGGCTACAGTTCCAGTGAGTTGGGTCAAATAGGTTGCCGTGAACTGAAGTTTGTATTTGGGTTAACTGTTTTTGGCTGAAGAAACTGAACCTCCACAATGCATTGATGTAATGCAGCAATTCTACTTGAAGATCACTTATTCCTGGTCGAGTCTCTTGCGCTAAACTCCAGGTTGAGTTTTGTTTCAACTGAAATTTGTTCTACTACTTTTCGCTGAATTTTCTGTTGCAAATATGAAATCCTTTTTCATGATATTGGATATCTGTAGCAGGCAAATTGTGTGTGAAGTTCGATAGATCTCTGCCTAATATTTAAGGACCAATGCAATTGCAGTTTATTAGCAGACGCAGAAAGAAAATGTAGAAAATGATGAAATGAAACTTGTAATCTATTACCATTTACCTCTCATGTTAGGAACTAGCTATATGGGTTTTAATATAGTTATGATTATTGTTATTATTATTTTTTTAATAACTATATTCAGATTTCAGCATTGTATATCAAACATGTTAGTGAATGAGACAGAATAATTGATTATAGTACAAATGCACTCTTATGGTTCCAATTTGATTGGGGAATTGGGACACAGTATAAGTGGTGATTTTAAGAATAATGCTATCTATCACTGATGGTGATTATTACCATTTTATGTGGCAGTGTGTTATAATTAAATTTTATGTGTAATTAAATGTGGGGATACATCATAGTTTGAATTGGACCTAATGACGGGGATGATGACCACCGATGATGAATGGCACTACCCTGATTTTTAATTACCTGTGAGCAAATCGCAAACTCACATTTACGTGCGGTGATATATTTAATTGATTAATTGCCATCTTTCTTTGAGAGTATCACATTTTCATTTACCACTAGGAGTATCAAAGCAATTTCTAAGTTGTGATGGAGGCAGGGGGGAGTCAATGGGAGGACACGGAGCCCTCAGTTTTAAGATTTTGTTTTAATAATATTTTTCTTAATATTTTAGTTATTATTATTATTATGGGAGTGGATTGTATGATTTAAATTTTGGCCCAATTTCAATCGGGTATCGTAGTGCTTTAAATCATCTAATTTTATGTTAATCGAATACTTAAGAGTAAATTATCACTTTTTCAGTAACATGTATACGTCAGTAGCCAAGAATATAATCTTAGCACTCTAAAAAATATATATTTTGAGCAATCAAATCACGATCGTTGAGAAGTGAAATTTTTATAGATCTTTTTCTAATAGTACAAATCATTGAGTGTGTATTGTAGAAATATATTTTCCCCCCTTGAAAATCCGGAGCCCTCAGCTTCAAAAGTCTAACTCTACAATAAAATTTTTCCAACCAAGAACAAAGGTTGAAATTCCGGACATTTTTAAGTACCAAAAATGTAAAAAGACTAGGCAAAGTTGAACATGAAGGCAATGTGCCTTCCCTTGTCGCATTTTGAACCTAACATGACCTCCACTGCTTCCCGCCTGAAATCCTAACCGTTTTCTTTCCCAATTCACACCCAAAACTTCTATATTATAGTCGAAAATAAGCATGAGAATAATTACGTTACATATATACAAGCACGGATTGAGGAATTGCGTGTGAAATGATGGAGAAGGGCGGTCGGATGCCGCAAATTCCGCCATAAGAGATAGAGATTTTTGATCATTTCATAACAGAGGAGAAGAGGTTAACGTCTGGGAAGAAGAAGATTGCGGGGACAAAGCTGTGGATGAGAATAGACAGCCCCGGCCGGGCAGACGGAGTTGGTGGAGTGTGACAAGAGTGTAATTGCTAACAGCGTCTCGATCCCTGGTTGAGATTTGAGGTTCCTTAGTCCCTTCTTTAACTCCTCCAGAATCTTAGGTATCTCTAAGTTGATTATTTCTCGACCACCATGTTATTATCATACAATATGATGCGGCTGGGATACATTCTATCGTCTGCACGTACCTACTTTTTTAAATAAGGTTGACAACTAGATAGGTAGTAGGTTAAAAAGATCAATATCAATTATTTGTTGGTTTTTGACTTTTTTCTGTTTGCAGCAAGGGAAAAGGCCATGGTTGTTAATTTGGAGTTTATAAGGGCTATAATCACGGCCGAAGAGATATTGTTGCTCGATCGACTAAGGCAGGAGATACTTCCGTTTGTGGATCTCTGAGGCAAAATATGCGACATAATAGGGCCGTACCAGACCAAATGATCATTTGAGATAATCGAATGCAATCTATTAGTGAAGGTTTGGACTTTGGAGGTGGAAGGCAAACTTCTTTTTGAGTTCCAAGTTCTTGAAATTGCATTACACTTTGTTTGAACATATCTAGACTCTAGTGTGGCAGAACTCGAGAGGGATGCTTACCCGGTTTTAGATGAACTAGCTCTCAGCTGAGCACGAAAAACCTTGGAGAAGTCCGAAGTTTGAAAAGCAACCTCACTCGATTGCTTGCTCGGGTTCAAAAGGTAAATATATTTCCCTTTCTTTTATTTGATCTATGATGGTATCGATTGGAAAGAGCTTGAGCAAATGAACATTCTCTAGATGACTTGTGGAAAACGAAAAGCAACTTTTAAGAGCTAGATATGCTTTTGAAGCCTTTTGATTAATTTTCTCAAAATGCTTTTTTGCTTAAAAGTTATTTCCTTCCAAGTAGTACCTCCGCAAAAAGAAAGCAGAAACAGAAATAAAAGTTGTTAAAAACAAATCCTTAGTTTTTGTAACCTACTACTGTCTGTCTTACTTGTTAGTAGAAATTCTAGTTGTTCTAATAAACGGGCGAACACTTTTACTGTGTAGGTAAGAGACGAAATCGGACTTCTTTTAGATGACAATGAAGAAATGGCCGAATTATGATTAAGCAGGAAACTGATACGTAATCAGCATTTTGAAGCTGTATTAGAAGCGGAGGCATCAGATGGTAACATTTCTGATGCATCTCATTTTTCCAGAATTGGTAGTGTGGTAAGCAACTATCCACATGAGCAGGATGTAGATGACCTAGAAATATTACTAGAGGTTTACTTCACGCAACTCGATGGCACTCAAAATAAGATACTAACAGTAAGAAATCTAGGCCTAAAATCAATTTAATTTCTCTCGTCCCATAATGTTGATTTGCAGAATCCTATTGATTTCCTCTTTGTGTGTTACTCTTAAGGTACGTGAATACATTGATGATACATAAGATTATGTGAATATCCAACTCAAAAACCAGAGGAACGAGCTTATTCAACTCGAGCTCATATTGACAATTGCAACCTTGTCTATAACTTTGGCGATTCTGGTGACTGGAATTTTTAGTTTGAACGTCCATTGCACATTGTATGACATTCATGGAATTTTTGGGCTCATTGTTGGAATTATTGTGACATCCAGTTTTTCCTTGCACTTTCGTCTCATGTTATAAGAGTGAAAATGGGGACCCAATTAAATATGCATATATATAAAATTAAGGATTAAAGTATTAAAGTGAAAAAAGAAAAAAAAAAGAAAAAAAAGAAATGCAAAGAAATCAAGTCGTCCGGAAAGTTCTTGTGAGATTGGACCTCCAATTGGCATCATATATAATAAATATCTATTTATATACATATAGATATATTATATTATATAATAGAAAGAAGAAAGAAAAGAAGCAAGAAACAGTGGAGGGAAACCGAGAGGCAAAAAAAAAAAAAAAGGAGTCCGGAGATGAGAGCCGCGAAAAAGAACAAGAAGGAAAAATAAAACGGTGGATGGAGAGGCTTGCCACGAATTTGAAAAGGTGTTCTTGATCCACTTGGGTTACGATTTAAACTTAGTTCAAGAGGAAAGTGGAACTTCGATTTCACATTATGTTTAATTTTGAGTTTGTGATATATGAGTTCATATGATAAATCTTAAAAGGGGATGACTAGTTGTGGGTATAAATTACATGTAGTTAAATTTCTTAAAATATATACTTGGCATGAGATTTTAGGGTTTAAAGATATTGAGGTTAATTTAAGAAATTTTAGGATTAAAAAAATTGATTTTGAGCTAGTCTCCATTGGTTTGAAGGGTGTGGAATCATTCTTAGACATGGAATTAGAATTAAATGAAGACTAGAAAGGGTCCTGTAAATTAGTATATGAGATTATGGTTAAGAATGAAAGATTGAAGTTGAAAGTTTTGAATGATGTATTGTTTGAAACTTTGAAGTTCCGATCTATTTCATAGCATTTTGTTAAACTAAATGAAGCTTTTGGATTAAATCTAAGATGGAAATCCTAATTTTAATACAGAGGAAAGTATAAGAGGTTAACATGGATATCCTTGGAAGTCAAATATGTGTATATTGTATGAATTTAATAAAATGACTCAAAGGTTGGAATTAGTAGTCACATGTTCTACCCCTCGACTTTGGAGGGTCATAAATAATAGTATATATTGAAGTTTAACACGAGATAAGTTGAAAAATGATCTTCTATAAGTTGTCTATCATCCAAAATTGGAATGATACCATATGGAGTCCGGTAGTAGTTTTTATAACAAGTTTTGTAAAAAGAGACAGTACTGTTCACCTGAGGACAGCTTTCTGGGATATTTTGGTATGGTCAACGTAGTTTTCCTGAGCCCAATTTCATAGATGATGAACTTATATGGGTTTTCTACATTCTAAGAGAATTTCATAAGCATACGACATCATCCTTGATTTTCAAAGGGTTTTAAATGGGCATTGCCATACTGGAAAATTTAACAATCCTTAGTTGAAAGGTAGAAATTTTATGTATAAGTTGGTGTTATGATTTTAGAGCATAATATTATGATAATTGAGAAATTTGGTAGGGTTGAGAATGAATACAAGTAACGAACAATTTAATGTTTAATAGCAAATGTGGAAAGTTTGTTAAACGCTAAGAATTGATGTTTAAAGGTGAAGAGTTAGTATTGTTATTTTAGTGGATAATTGATATTTTAATACTTGATATTATTACAATTTCTAAGATGTAATAGAGTCTAGAATAATGATATAAGAGTGATAACCATATGTCTAATTTAAAGATGAAAAAATCTTGAGAATTTAGTGAAATAGAAAATGTGTAATCCAAAGGGAATTTCATGGTGATAAAATTAGGTGGATTAGAAAATCTTTAACTGGCAAATAAACTAGGAAGAGTATAAATAGGATTGATGAAAGAGAAGTAAAAGAATCAAGTTATGTGGGATTTGTGGAATAGAAGAAGTTCATTAGAAGTGAATTAGATGTTAAATAGAATGTTTATATAATGTCGCAGGAAATGACAAAGATCAAAAGGAAATAAAACACGAAAGGATGCTACTTAGCCAGTGAGTGGAACTTTCTCTATTTTTTTAAAATGAAGTTTCTTATGTTATGTTTTTACATGGTCCCATGCAATTCATGGTAAAGAATGCCTCTATGAATTTCTATGAAAATTGTATTATTTCATCTGAAAAGTTTATGAAATTTGACGATTGTAATGTTGTGTGTTTTCAAGGATATGATTTTATTAGAAACTCAAATGATGAATATTTATGCTTTGATTTCAAGTAGGTTTGCTATGATGAGCATGTATTTTCATGAAAGTTCACAAAAGATGATACTTCTTTACAAAAGTTCCTAAATATATTTTTAAATGAGATGATGGTTCATGATTTTAAAAAATGTTTGAGTTGAAACATGATTCATAATGTATGAAAAACCCCAAATATGTATCCTATGTTATGATCATGCCGCCTACGGGCAAAGGGGTCTATGGCTCAAGTTGACCAAATGAACACCGCCTAAGCGAAGGGGCCTATATGCTAGCTATGACTCAAGTTGTTTATTGTGCCATCTAGGGCGAATGGTCATAATGTACCTATAGCCCTGACATCTATGCGCGTATGACTTGATATTATGATTGGGTAATTTACGCCAATGGACCCTATCGTTTGCTAGTATTGTGGAAATGGACCCTATCGTTTCTAACTTGGCGATTTCAACCCTAACGTATGCTAATCCTTACAAAATGGACCTTATTATCTAAATTTATCAATTTTTTTGTTAAAATGACCCTTTTAACCTTATTTTCTTTTTTTTAAATATAATTCTTTTTAAAAGTATTTTACCTTTAATTTGAAGTAAAATATAAAGACAAAAGGTTATATTTTACTCTCATCCGTCCCACAAAGATAGTCCAACATTTCATTTTCGTCTATCACACAAAGATAGGCCGTTCACTAAATTGAGTATATATTTAATTTTTTTGTTTTTATGTTTTATCCCTAATTAATCATCTGCATCAACTACCAATGCAGTTTAATATTAATGGTAAAGAAGGTTATAAATAAAAAATATATGTAAAATTAATTGTCCCAACCATATTAATAGTCATTTCTTAATTCGTGTGAAATTAACTAACTGCCTATCTTTGTGGGACGGGGGAGTAATTAATTAATGTATCATATTAATGTATCATGTTGATGTTCATATTGGTCATCACACGTTGGGGTGAAGAGGTCGGAGCTTTTACAGGAGATTCCAGAAAATATTTCAATTAACTGAAAAATCAAAAGGTCATGGGTAGGTAAAATTATGATAGCAGTTGAATATATATACATCAAAATATAAATTTTTGTCTTTATATTTTACTCGAAATTAAGGGTAAAATACTTTTAAAAAGAATTATATTTTAGAAAAAAGAAAATAAGGTTAAAATGATCATTTTAATAAAAAAATTGATAAATTTAGATAATAAGGTCCTTTTTGCAAGGATTATCATACGTTAGGGTTGAAATCGCCAAGTTAGAAATGATAGGGTTCATTTCTGCAATACTAACAAACGATATGGTCCATTTGCACAAATTATCCTATTATGATCATGAGATGTTGGATACTCTTTGGAGTGAATTTTTTGATAACTCTTGAAATGAATTTACATGAAGTTTTCTACCATTGTAATGATGCTATAAATGTTTCGATGTGAGTTGAATTAATCTTGATGATGATATGATGATTATTAAATAAAATGATGTTTATGATGTTTTCGAACGCATAATGATTCTCTCAATATTCATGTGACGCTGGAATTATATTTCAAATTATAAGAGTCCAAAAATGGGCTTGCTGTAACACCCCGTAAAATTTTAAGGATAGTTGCCATTTAATTGAAGGATTTCAAGACTGTCAAGAATTGTGATG
Source organism: Nyctanthes arbor-tristis (assembly GCA_963692815.1). Classification (NCBI taxonomy): domain Eukaryota; kingdom Viridiplantae; phylum Streptophyta; class Magnoliopsida; order Lamiales; family Oleaceae; genus Nyctanthes; species Nyctanthes arbor-tristis. The sequence continues at coordinate 3,348 of CAVNYN010210514.1, read as the reverse complement.
GTCTTAGATGGCAAGATTATCACCTATATGATTAAGCTTGGACAATGAATTGAAATTAGAATCTGGTTATTAAGAATGTATTGATAATATAAACGTTATTTGAACAATGAACTATTTAAAATGCCACAAGTATTCCTGAATTTCAGAAAATTAAAAGATTGTTATTCAATTGACGAAAGAGAAAGAATTCGGTCCTCAATTGACATAAACTAAAGTACCGTGACTTAATTGAAAGATAATGAAAAGGGGAAGGACTTCTCAGTAAATTCCCGCCAAGTGTGCCTACCATATTGCGCCACGTGTCACAATATCATTGGCGAAACTCAAATTTTATTAAAACTAACTCAATTCCAACTATTATATAAAAGACCTTTGGGTCCTCAACCTCCCAAAAGCCCCAAACCATCCTCTCTCCCCCTTAGATGACCCAAAATTCGTCCAAAGTCTTTGAAGGAAGGAAATCAACCATAGAAACTCATCATAACACTTATTTATCCTTGGAAAAGAGTCCCTTACCATATATAGAAGGATTATAGCTTGAAAAATAGCTTTAATCAAGGTTTTAATGACGTTTTTCTACTTGAGATCATTCGAAGAAGATTTGAGGTGAGTAACTATCACTTTGATTTCCTTTTTAACATTGACAATGTTTTGAAATGCTAAGCATGTATTTGATTAAAGCAATAGATATGGATTCTTGATTCTGATGCATTGAAAAGAAAGATTGATATATTACATTTTGAATCACTAGTTGCTCTACCCGTTCTGTATCTGTTCTGCTCTGCTCTGTTGCCACACTAGGAGCCATCTAATGATACCGAGATGGGCGACGATTAGTGTGGTATCTGTTCTGTATCTGTATTAATCTGTCTCGAATTCCGGTAGGGGTCAACCGGGATTCAAATGTGGATCCACTTATGATTGAATTGATATGATTCTGGCGCGTACCACGGGTAGTAGTTTAACTAGTGATAGGGCCCATCTGTGCATTGAAAGGTTTTGTACATTGAATGATTTTCTGGAAAATAAATCTTTCATATAAAAAGGTAAATCAAAGGGTTTTGTTACTCACTGAGTACTTTGTACTCATTCCCTTCTTTATTACAATTTTTGTAGATGATTGAAGCTATAACATCTGAAAAGAAAGACAAGCCAGGAGTTGGATCGTGCTCGTGAAATGGAGTAGAGTTGTGCATGTAGTATAAATCTGCCTTTGAAGTTACTATAAACTTAATAGTTTCGTGCCCACCTCTATAGTATGTATGTTTTTACATCTTATACATATAAGAAATTAGTGAGTTATAATCTTTATATTGATTTGAACTCTACTTTTCCTGTAAAAGTTTTCTAATGACTTGGCGCATTTAAGTAATCAATGAAATATATTTATTAATACAATTTCTTGTGTTTTGTAATATTTCTTGAAAAGCCCAGATTTAATGTTTTCTTTAAAAGTTTAACGATTTGTTAACTTATATAATTAGCTTTGTCTATTAAACCCTGTAAGACAAGATAACATTGGATTGTTCTGCACGTCCTGTCCCCGTTATTTGAATAAAAGCTTCCGCTATAAATTTGTAAATTTCCCTAAAATATTCGAAAATATTGTAAAGTTAGCGAGGACGTGACATATATTCTGATCAACTACTATTCTCTCCTCTTTTTTGATAAAGGAGAAAAGCTAGATGTATCACGCAGAAGTATCAGTTGACAGAATCCTTAAAAATTTAAGGAGTAAAACTATCCCATAAAATACTTCCTGCATCAATTGTGAGTAGCAAATCATATATGAGTTTTAAAGATGTAATCCAGAAAATATAAAAACAGAAAATAAACCATAAAACATAAAAACTTAAAAACATAAGATTAAGTGAAGTGTTTCAAAAACATGATATGCTTTTGAGAATATCTCAGATTCTTCCTTCCTTGCTTGCTTTTTGTTTGCTGCTTCAGTCTTTGTTCTTTTTCTGTTTCTTGGTCATCTTCTTGTCTTTCTTTTTCTATTCTCAGCTTACTTTAGCTATTCTCTTCTTTTTCTTTTTCTTAGGGATAGGTGTGCCATAAGCATCTTCCTTGGCTCCCTCTGCTGGACCAGTCTCCTTTTGATTTTTCTTCTTCTTTCAACATCTTCATCAACATTAGCCAGAAAACTTCTTAGGAGTTCACTGGTGTCTTCATCCTTGTATGCAAAGGTTTGACCATTCAACAGTAGACAATGAACCATTAAACTGAACAAGGGGTCAAAACATTTGAGAAAATTATTATAAGCTGCATTAAGACTAGTGAGATGTTCCCTGAGATGATGTAATTCTTCTTTGATGCAGGATATCTCATGCCTGAGTGAAAAATTTGTCCATATATCTGCTATTCCTGCTGAAAATTGTGATATAGAAGGAGGAGTAATTAGTTTGGAGCAGTGATCCACTCTGAGAAGTTCTATAGGTCTTGGCCACTGATCTATTTTTTCTGCCTTCAACACTCTGGCCCTTTAAGAAATTATAAATCACCACAGGGAAAGGTAGTTGTATGTCTTGGAATTCCTAGGCCTACTACCTGAGATGCACCATTTGATAATATCAAACACCTTATGTTTCCAGTTTATCTCTTGTTTAGTTCTCAGCTAATACAAAATCATTGCCCTTAGTCTGTTTATTTTGGTCTTATATGTATGAGGGGGTTCAAATTTGTCATAACAAACTTATGCAAAAGTTTGTATTTCTAAGTCATGCTGGCCCGAAGGGTATTTCAATTCTCCTAGCAGGCCAAGTTGTACTCATAATTTCTTGAGCTATCACATTCTTAGGCACATTGAATTTTTCATCATCCTCATCAACATTAAACTACCTAACACTTAGCCAGTTCCTTAGACTCTCAGTGGTCAACTTTACCATTTTCCCTATAACATATATCTTTTGTCACGCCCCCGCTAACTTTTCAATATTTCCGAATATCTTAGGGAAATTTACAAATTCGGTAGCGGAAGCTTTTATTCAAATAACAGGGACGGGACATGCGAAACAATCCAATTTATCTTATCTTACTGAGTTTAATAGATAAAGATAATTTTATAAGTTAACAAATAGTCAACCTTTTAAAGAAACATTAAAGCTAGGGTTTTCAAGAAATATGAAAACACAAGAAATTGTATTAATAAACATATTTCATTGATTACCAAGGTGTGCCCAAATCATTATAAAACTTTTACAATGAAGAGTACAATTCAAATCAGTAGAAAGATTATAACTCACTATTTTCTTATATGTTATAAGATGTAAAAACATATATATTATAAATGTGTGCGTAAAAGTAATAAATTCGTGATAGTCTCAAGAACAGGTTTACACCACA
>CAVNYN010210512.1:7813-22627 GCA_963692815.1 Nyctanthes arbor-tristis | reverse complement strand
TACCCACTAACTCCGCCCAATCCAACCTTCATTACATTTAGTTGGGTTTAGGGATGGCAAAAAAGCCCTGAAAACCCGAACCGGATGAAAACCCCCCCAAACGGGGCGGGGACGGGGCACAAATATGTGCCCCGTTTCAGATTCGGGGCGGGGTCGGGTTTGGGGTGCCCCGCCCTGACCCGCCCCGAAAACCCGAAATTTCAACTTAGTTTAAAAAAAAAAAAAAAATTTGGCGTTGAGGTTGAATCGAACCCTCAACCATCAGTCCAACTTACCCCAACTTTTAACCAACTGCGCTGCCTCTGACTTGTGAATTAGTGCCAACATGTTTTGTAATAACTTAAAAACAAAGTTGAATCCCCAAAAAAAAAAATATCAGACAACATGTTTTATGTTTTTATTGTGTTATTCAAATTCAATATTAAAAAATTTTAAGTATATAGTTGTAATTATTATATTTTATTGTAAATGTATTATTATACAGGAATCAGTTGTTACTGGGTACTGCACAAATATTGAAGATGAAGAATGAAGGAATATTTTAAAATGTAATTTTATGAATGATTTAGTGTTGCATTATATTTGTTTTCGTTGGAACCTTGGTAAGATGAAATGTTATGTTTAAGATTTGAACTCTGCTTGTAATTCGAACTTAGAATATTTGGTGTTTTGTGTGATTGAATCCTTATAATTTTGAATGTTAGTAATTAGAATCTTTATAATTTTTAATGTTAGAGGGTAAAAATGTGTCTTTTTAAAGGGATATTGGGTAACTAGGATATAGGGATTTTACCAAAAAAAAAAATCGGGGCAGATGTCGGGGGTTTTCCTATCCCCGCCCCGCCCCGACTCACTCGGGGATCGGGGCGGGGTCGGGGCGGGGTAAAAAAATTCGGGGCGGGAACGGGGAAGGCCAAACCCGACCCCGACCCGCCCCGTTGCCATCCCTAGTTGGGTTGGAACTTAAAATAAGTTTTTAAATCGGGTTGGGCTAGATTCGAGTTGCTCAAATAAACCCAATTAAGCCCAACCTAAATCGAGTTGGGTTTGGTTTTTAATTACTTCAGGCTGGGTCGGATAGGCTCATGTTGCACAATGCACTGTTAAATCCCAAAACTTAGACATTTATCTTAAATTGGATTTTGAATACGGACATCAATCCTTGACTTTAGGGCAGAGCAAAATAACTATAACCAACTGAATTAAACCAAAACCGAGCGGTTTGGTCCAGTTTGGTTTGGTTCGGTTTTTCTAAATTTTCAAACGGTTATAGTTATTGAAACGAATAACTATTTGGTTATGGTTTTTGTTTTAAAACCAATAACCAAACCATAACCAAGCTAAATGATTTGATTGCGAATTTATTAACTTAATTCTTGATTTAAATTCCTAAAGTTAAAAGAATAAAGTTACCAAAAAATCTCAATTTGTATCAGAATCATGTAACTCAAATACTAGAGTATAGTTGTTGCTCCTACAATGTACATACTTTTTTCTTTTTACCTTTAGTCGATAACCTCATTGACGATATTTTATAATTTTTTTATATAACTATAACGAAACCAAACCAAAACTGGTTTGGTTTTAATATTATGTGGTTATTTTTTTTTTCAAAAAACCTTTGGTTTTCAGTTTAGTTTGATTTTTTTAAAACGACGACCAAATCAAACTACACCCAGACCTACTTAAATTTATTCCATATGTTAATATGATAACTGATTCTCTTTTTGTCACTCCTTGATAAACCCTCAAACACCTATGATACATGATACAGATGAAAAGGTGAAAATCTTTAATTCTCATTTTCACATACTATCCATGAAAGGAAATGTAAAAATGTCTTTTCTTAATAGTACTTATTATTATTTCTTTTTTCCAGACACAGGGGGAGATAGGGGAGGGGAAGGGACGGATAATAGGGGAGGGGTTGGTGTGATTTGAACATGAGGCCTCTTGCCCAGAACGTGAATATTTAACCACTATAACAGTTGTTTGAATCACAATCGTAATTATTATTATTTATTGTTGGAATAGCTGAAAAAAATATGAATTTTTCAAGTAGAATGAAAAAGATTTGAAATTTACTGTTAATACCCTAAATTTACCAAATTTTCAAAGTAAAATATCTAATCTAATCAAGACAAATCAAATTAGAAATCTCGTTTGTATAAATTTCCATTATGGTCGAGAGGGAAAAAAAATAAGTAGATGACAAATACCGTTTATCATGAGGTGTGTTTGTAAAATAGTTTTGAGTGTTGGCAAATATATTTTTGATACTTATTGGCCTTATTTTATCTTCATTCCTCACCACCATGACAAACATCCCTTTGTTGAGAAATTGAACTCATTTGTTGCAAATTAACTTGCAAAATTCTTGTAATATTTTGAAGAATTTCTTAGATAGATTCTATTTTACTGCTAGGGTTTATCTGTGAACTGTCTTTCCCAATTTTAAACATGACATTCAAGGCTTATGTAATTTCCACACGGATCTACACATATTCTGGAACGAGAGAGATAAACATATGTGAAAGTGCACTCAAAATTCTATATACGGGTTTGCTAAATGGATCTCCAGACACCCATCGTTATGAATGAACGGCCATAGGCAACGAAACGATAAGTTTTACTCCATGAAAACACTCAGATTTATAGGCATATGCAGACTTTGAAAATCAGATTCAAACATCACTTTTTAACATGTATGAACCATTAATGGATAAGCGATCTTCTCATGATTACCTCATCTATTTATTCAAAGCTGAAATAATTATTTCCCATCTAACAATTTTTTTACGTGGATGACAATTGGATAATCCTTTGTTCGTTCTATAATCGCATAAGTATTCAAATTCAAATTTAATTGGGTTTATTATGTACTTTTCAATGCATAACCATGATTTTCTGCTACCAATTCAAAAAGACTACTCGGCTACCTCAAGAAGGCAAAACAACATTCAATAGAAATCAGGAAAATAGCAGCATTAATTATCTCCATTTAATTGTTAAATTGATTAAATTGTAATCACCTTTTTATGCTGCACATTAACTGCAACACTATTTCCAAGCACTAACTTTTCTTTGGAACTTTAATCAAATTTCCAAATATGGCATGAATGAAAAAAGAAAAATAAAAAATTCTGAAAATGGTAGCTGAAATTTTCCCTCCAAAAGGATAATGACGGCTATTCCTATATATATATAGGTGATTTCATTGTTATAACTTGCAACTAATGAAATTTCTGCTGTTTCTGTTCATATTATAGTTAAAAAAATGGCTGATAAAGTGGATGCGGGCATTTATGGAGTTGGATACTTGAGGAGTTAACTGAATTAAATTGTGATTTTAATGTTTTCAATTATTGGCTGAATATAATTCCATTGGCCATCAATGAGAAGTTTCTTTCGCTCAACTATGGGGACTTCAGAGCTGAGATTAGGTCAGTTGATGCACAGGAGTCCTTCAATGGGGGAGTGCAGGTTCTTGTAACTGGACATCTTACTGCGATGGACAACACAGTTAGCAGTTTTACTCAAACTTTCTTCCTCGTTCCGCAAGACGGGCTACTTTGTTCTAAATGACATGTTTCAATTTCTGGACAATGTCAATGCAGACCCAGTTTTGGTCAACAATGCTGTGGCACCCACTGCTTCGGACAAAAGTAACCAAGGATTCATTTTATTTTTTGATGTCTTCGTCCTTCGTTCTGTCAACTGAGCATGAAGACACTCATGACATCTACCCATGGCAGGTCCTGCACTGGTGGTCCTGGAGAATCATGTTTCTGAGCAAAGCAGCCCATCTGCAGAGGAAGCTAATGGGGGAGAAGTTTATAACCCACCTGATAATGGTGAATCGCGGACTGAATCGCCGACTGTTGAAGAGGAAGTTCCAGTAGCTGAGGTTGTTGATCAAGTACAGGATCATTCACAGATTGTGGTTGAATCTGATGTGAGAATTGAGGAAGTGCCAAAGAAGTCTTATGCTTCTATTGTTAGTTGTCGTGACTAGTTTATTTATTCTTTTTAAAGTACTGATTACATGGCTATTGGGCTCCATCTGCATGGTAGCCTTGATATTGGCATTATGCTTTGAATATTGATGGCTTCAATTCTGGGTTCTATTTTGTTTTTTTCCCTCCAATCCAATTCAGTGTAGTAGTATAGGTAGACTTCCTCCTGAAGATCCAGGTGTTTGAAAATGATAATTCAATATATGCGTCAGATCTTCCTCTGGGAAATCATATATAATGAATTGCTCTGGCTTGAGTTTGCACTCTGTGTAAACACTAAACATACCGTCAAATTAGAGGCGCTGATGTTAAGTGTAAAGTCAGAGTAAGTTTCCAAGAGTTGCTGATAAGAAACTGGAGTAAAAAGACGATAGTACAACCATAGAAATAGAATGAGAAAATCCAGTATACATGTGGAAGCATAAGATTACTGTATGAGGTTCATTTTTCAAATGAGAAAGGTGACGGAACAAGCCATAGAATAGACAGAGGGAACATTTTGGCTAGACCATCGACATTTTCAGGTGATGGATCTCAAAGAGAGTGGAGCTTCTTTCTCACCCATTCCGCGTGCTCTGAAAACTCCAGCGAAGAAGATGGAGCAATTAAATCCGCCTTCAGCTTCGCTAACGGATGGATCAATTTCTAATTCTGATACAAATGATATTGCGAATAACCAAGAGGGTGAAGGTATGTTGTTCTAGATAATATTATAGCAAATGCAAAATTGCTATCATTATTGAAGCTGGTCCTTGACGTAGTTGAACTTCTTACTAAAGGAATCCAACAACTTTGTGTACTTTGAGCAGCTGATGGTCATTCAACATACATAAAGGGTTTGCCAATGAATGCTACTGAGACCTTACTTGAGGAAGTATTCAAGAAATTGGGACCCATTAAGAGTGACGGCATTCAAGTTAGAAGCAACAGATTATGTATCAGAATTTGAGTCTACAATAAGGAAGATTATGCTATCTCTGAAATTTGTAGAAAATTAAAAGGAAACCTAGTTCTAATTTAAAGAAAACCTCTCATCCCCATAAAATGCTCTTCCACAAAGGATTCATCAGCCCTACATGTCGCCAAAAGGAATGAAACATTGCAAAGTATTTCCCCTTATAGAATTTTGGGCGCTAAAGATGAGGAGACGTTATATAGAAGTTTACATGCCACCGTTGCTTTATTGAAAGCCTCCAAGTTTTGAGACTCCAATCCACCAACTCCTTTAGGCTTGCTAGTCGGGATTTGCTATCCCGGATGGTCAGCCCTAAAATTGCTTCCCCATGCCCCCCCCCCCCAAACCAAAAAAAAACCCCAAAAAAGCCATGTCAGCGTAAGTTTCCACGTAACTTGACTGTGTTAATTAACAAAGACAAACCTCTCGTCAATTCAACCATATTAATAGAGTTTTCGTCAATTCAAACATATTAACATAGTCTTCGGTCCTCTTGGAGTACTGACATTTTTTTGGGAGGAGATGGTGGCTGGAGGTGGTGGTCTGGTGTAGTGGGAAAGGAGATTGTAGTTGTAAATTAAAGAATGAAAGTCAAAAAATGCCATTTTTGTGTAGACTTTACAAAAGGGCCATTTTTTTAAGGGTTGTTATATGTACTGTCTATACTATAATTTATTTTTACTAACTACACCGCATGATAAATACCATACCATTAAAGTGGAATTTTTATATCAAGAATTTTATTATAAATACATGTAGTTGGTTATTATGCATACCGGACCTGTGACACCCATCTATGCAACATTCACCGCTACCTCTACTATTAAAACCCAATGTGGATAGGTGTCATGTGTAAAAAGTATGCATAATAACCTTCCTATCTGTATACATAATAAAATTTTAAATTATTATGTATTAACCACAATTACTTTACCAATCTAACACTATATCTTAAAAGTAAAACGAAAAGAAAAAATAAATAAATAAACAAATTGTACAACACACAAGGTTTCATTCATCATCAGTTCATCATTCTACATGCATACATCCACCTGAACCTTGAACCGAGACCACAAAACTACTTGCCGGAAGGGTTGAGGCTAGCATTATTGAAAGAGGGAAAAGAAACGGTACACTAAGTAAGAAATCAATATCCATGAATATGAAATTGCCAATTACTAGGAACAGGAAGTTGCCAAGTTTTACTAGGAATTATCCCCCCCCCAACAAAAAAAAAAAAAAAAGAAGAAGGAAAGAAAAAAGAAAGCAAACTAGGAATTGGAGGAAAAAGGGCAGAACATCAAACAATAAAGTACAAAAATCTTGATTAAAATATAATGATAACAAGATTTTTACGTGACGTTTGTGGCATGTTTATGAATATTGATATCAATTTCAGATTCGATTTCAATAGCATATGTATTTTCTCTTCCATTATATAGAAACGTAAAAGGTGTTGGGGTTTTCAACTGTGGTGTATTAAGGAAATAAATTATGGTTCATGTTTGTGGTGATTGTTGAACATAAAACATAGGTTAGGTTTTCATTTGTAGTGTATTTAAGAAAATACGTTTATTTTAAAAATGTTATTTAAGTCATCTGATCATTGGCTTTTTTAGTGAATAAGAAAAAAATTCAAAATTGTGGTATGATTAATAAAAAAGTGGTGTAAATATAAATATCTTTTTAGAAAGACCAATAAAAAATTGGCTTTATTATTTTTTTTTTGTGGGGGTTGTGTTTGGTGGGGGGGGGGTGGATTTCCTCATAAAAAAATAAGCAAAAATTGCTAAACTCCTTCCCAGGCAACAAATCCGAATATGAAAATAATCTCAATAAAGGCAAAAAATAGTCTATTTCAATAATTCAACATGATGACAACTATGATACTAGTTGTAACTTTAACAGCATCACAAATATAATTCACTAAAACTAAGATCACGTGTCAAATACTAATAATAATGAATGAACATATTATGTGATTGGGTTTGGACCATAGCCCTATTTATAAGGTTTCAAGAACCCTAATTCATTTAGAAGTCCATCATATCTGCATTAAATTAGTAATACGAGTATGTACATAAATATTTCTAAAGCCCTTATGAATCAAATAACCCTTAATACTAATTATTGAAATATCATACTCACTTTATTTCTTATGTAATAAATCCAACAAACTAAACGCCCGTTCTAAACAATGAATGAAGAGTAATTTTAAGAGAACATGTATAGTTGATTTGAATAACTGATATCAGTTAATTGACAAATATGAATTAGCTGTTTATCTGTAAGTTGTGAATTTAAAGACTGCAGTTATCTAATACATAATTAATAATTATAACATATCACTTTTTTCTAGTAGAAAAATGTGACAATTCGTCATTCCTTGACAATAATAATCAAAATTTTGAATGCAATTGAAAAGTTCCTACTCTCGCATTATTTTTTTGCATTATTAAAAAAAATGGCTTGGTGGGGGATGCACTTTAACCGATTACATGGTCAACTTCATACGTCATCAAATCTAACGGGTATATGCGCTTTTGGGCTACACCGCCGGTCCGCCGCCTTCCAGCTCGGCCCACAAATTGCTAGAGGAGGATCCTGAAAATAAAACACTCACAGAAAATGATGGTTCATCCATCCATTCTTGATCTTGAAAATAATTTATTTTATGGAAAATGTTATTTACTATGGAAAAACCGGAAAGTCCTTTCCACACATTCCAGTGTCAATTACAACCCTACGTTCTTTATTTGCTTGTTCCGAACATTTGCCCCCACACAACCCTCACCTACTTCTCTTCATCGTCTCCTTTCAATAACAGACCCTGGGTTTTAACATTTCCTCGCTTATCCAGGCGGTGCCTGTTTCAGGGGTTTTCTGGAGATTCGTTGGGATTCTTTACTGCTTTAGTTTGATCTATTAGATCCCGTTTTCTTCTGGTTTTTAATCTTATTTTGCTTCTCTGTTTTTGGTCGTTATTTCCATTCGGGAGACGTAAAGATTGAATCTTGTTGCTGAATCTTTAGTGGGTTCTGCTTTTTGCATCTCGGAGTACAAGATTTAGTTTCGTTTGTTCAGATTCTGGATTTGCGTGATTGGGTTTGGTGAGTAGGTTGGTTTTGTTTGATTTGAATTGTTTCTGTAATGGGTGCTTTAGATGAGGGGCATTACTATCTGGAGCTAGAGAATGGAGTAAAGCGTGGGGGTTGTGTTGAACTGAGTTTTGAGGAGGAGCCTGAGATTCTGGACATTGAGGATGCTGTCAGCTTCCGATCTTGCGTGGTTTGGGTGAGGATATCAATCGTGAAGGTATACGAAAGACCCCTCTTCGCGTCGCCAAGGCTCTTCGGGAAGGAACAAGAGGTTAGTATTCAATTATGTCGCTTAATCTCACTGATTTTTATCATTATAAAAGTTCCCCATTAGTTGAATCTATTTCTTGTCGCCTTCTGTGTGGAATTTGTCCATTTTGATAGCTGCCACTGTTGGTTTATAATAGTAATAAGCTGCTTAGGTTTGTAGGTCCTTTTGTATTGAACATATTAAAAAGTTGGATCAGTCCTTGTTGTTTGGGACCGTTGGTTGTGTTTCTGGTGTCTGGCTACTATGATTTTGGGTCTCATTTTGCTGATTGTTTTTCTGCATTTGGGGATTGTTGGCATGGTTTCTTTGGTTGGCTTTGGTGTGTCCCTCTTGCATTTGCTGCTGCTTCCTCTCTTCCTTTGGTGCTGGCTGCTGTTTTTGTCTTTCTGCAGTTGTTTCTCGTGTCCACTGTTGCTAATTTCCTGTTTGTCGGCTAGTGGTTTGTCACCTTTTTGCTTGTAATTTTTTTTCTTTTTACCTTGTGTAGCTTTGTAGTTGGAAAGGTTGAACTTTTCCCCTTTTCTCAGCTGTCATGCTTTTTATTGAAATAAAATTCTTTTGTTTCCCAAAAAAAAAAAAAAAGGGGAAGAATCATATTAAAGCTATTTGTTAACTACCATAGTAATAGCTTTAATTTGTCAACTACCTATTGTTAACATATTAAAAATTAGTCATTATAGCTAACACTGGTATATTTGAATGCCAAGCTATGGAATCCATGAGGATCGGTTTTGAGGAATAGGACAACTATTTCACTGGATTGATACTCTTGGGGAGCGGTTCCAAGTCCTAGGACAACTGTTTGATTGGTTTGGTAGTAATTCTACAAAATCTGTGCTACCTTGTTTTGCTTCCAGAGATCCTTGTTCTTCTCATTCACCTGGTCAGCTTCCTCAAGGGCGGATTGGGGAAAAAATAGAATTATCTTTTTGGTATTGGGAACTTGTTCAAGTTGTCGAAGGTTTTTTTCGAGAACGTGAATTGCCTTGAGGCAAACAGATATTAAGGGGGAAAATTACATATTAGCACTAATGGTACAGCATTACACTTTCTTCCAGTGTTTAGAAAAACATAATTATTTGGTTTCTGGCGTGAATGGATCTGAATAAATTATTTGAACTCAATTTTCATTATGTGTTGGGGGGAGAGCTGGAAATTCGTAAAAATGTGTCTGAGCTCATCACTAGGGAACCTGATATAATATATTGAACGAATCATGGGGAAATAGTATCTTTACAGCTAGATGTGTTCAACTGGTTGTCTTTCCGAGGCTTATAATTGAATTATGTTAGCAGTGGAAATCATGACTGTATGGCTGTGAAAATTTGTTTGCACCCTGTAGATGGCTACAGAAACTCATGACAGTAATCTTCACTTTACCATTGAGGAATTCAAGCAGCAGTCAAGTGATCTGGTGAATTAGTCTCTTCTCTCTCTTTCTTTTTTTCTTTTTTTTTTTTGCCCCCCAGATCCCACGTGTCTCTAATTTGGCTGTAAAATTTGGTGATGTGTCCTGGTTTAAATTTCTTGCTGGATCGAATGCGCTATATTAATTGCTGGAATAATTAATAATGGTTCCTCTACTGCGATATTGCTTCATGTTTATTTTTATACTCATGATAATTTGAATACGTGGAGGAGCTTTGGAAGTGTATATTTTGTCAAGAATTGTTTATAGTATAACTGGCCAATTAAATTTGGTTGTTTGGTTGTAATATGAATATGTACATTACTTTTGCATCCAGGTTATAAACAGAAGGTGAAAGACATTGTCAGTGGTGCTTTATTTCCAGAAGTTGGGTTAGAGAGTGGGGTTGGAAATGCTGGTGGAGTTGGTGGACTTGTAATTGTTCGAGATATTGATCTCTTTTCCTATTGCGAGTCTTGCTTGCTTCCATTCCAGATTAAATGTCATGTGGGTTATGTCCCATCTGGACAGAGAGTTGTAGGACTGAGCAAGTTCTCTCGTGTAGCTGATATTTTTGCAAAACGCCTTCAAGATCCACATCGCTTGGCCGATGAGTTCTGTACAGCTTTGCAACACAGTATCAAGGCAACAGGTGTTGCTATTCTTCTCCAGTGTTCTCACATTCATTTCCCAAATTTTGAGTCAGCCATCTTGGATCCAGACCACAAAGGATGGGTAAAGATATTAGTTGCATCAGGGTCGGGAGTTCTTGAAGATGAGAAGTCACATACCTGGACGGATTTCTTCAGTCTTTTGAGGTTCAGGGATATAAAAGGAGAGGATATCCATTTCAGAGGCTTGGCCAGTAAATGTTGGTGCCCATTTAATACTTTTTGCCAGATTGAACCAGCAAATAAGGTAATGCATAGTGCGGTATCTTCAATTCTTTCTTCTTTGGGTGAAGATCCATTAAGGAAAGAACTTATTGAAACTCCTGCTCGCTTCGTGAACTGGTTGTTAAAATTTAGAAATACCAATCTTGAGATGAAGCTTAATGGGTATGTTCGAAACATAAGAGATTCTTTAACTTCAAATGGAGAATTTGATCATAATGAAGAACATATCAGTGCTGAGCTGAATTTGTCATTATGGTCACAATGTGAACACCATTTACTTCCATTCCATGGAGTAGTGCATATAGGTTATTACTGTTCAAATGAGGCGAAACCCGTTGGAAGATCACTTTTACAGTCGATAGTAAATTTTTATGGTTTCAAACTCCAAGTACAGGAAAGGTTGACAAGGCAAATAGCAGAGACTGTTTCATCAGTTTTAGGTGAAGACGTAATGGTAGTTGTGGAAGCTAATCACACCTGTATGATAGCTCGAGGGATTGAGAAATTTGGTAGTAACACTGCTACCATTGCTGTCTTAGGTCGATTTTCCGCTGACCCTGTTGCACGGGCGAAATTTTTACAGATCATTCCCAGCCCATTCCCTGCTGGAGGTTGATTCATTAGTTTAGGTTGGAGATTTGTTTTTCCATCAATTCATCCCCTTCTCTCGGGAGTCTTTCTTAGGCGTTTGGCTGTCTGATGTCATCCAAGATGAGGAAGACTTATTTAATAAGACTCCTCGGGTCTTGCTTAAAAGTTTGATTTGTTCAAGGAGATCGGAAGAGCACACAGATGAATCTTCTAAATCGTTTCTATTTAATTTCAAAGCATTATGGTCACTGTGTAACAAAAATGGAGGCCCTTGTAGCCAAAAAGAAGTTATAAATTCCTCTGTTTCCTTGAGTCATAAATCTCATATATTTGAGGCTGACATATGCTGAAATAACTTGGGACTCTTCTTTTTTTAGCGGGAGTGGATCTACACCTCGAACAAAATTTTGGTACTAGAAGAGTACTACCCAAAAAGATATTGGAATATGTTGCTTTTATATATTTTTTCATTTTATTTTATTTATTAGTTTTTTGTTTTGCAATTTTTTTTTCCAGTATTTATTTTTTAGCTGATGCAGTTTTGTTTGTTAACCGCCCACTACTCTGCCATTTGTGCATTTAAAGACTGCCACTTTCAAGAGATCGGAACGTTATTCCCGTGCCATTTTTGCATTTTTATTCTGGACATTATCCTGCATCCACATCCACTGCCCCACTTTCTCAGGTAATTATTCTGGACGTCATCCGGATCAGTTTTTTTAGGGGAAAAGTTGCTCAATTTTCCTCAAATAATATTTCTTTAGCATAATGGCATGGACTAACAGCAGAGTATATGTGGAGTGGTCCTTGTGGAGCCAGGTTGGTCACCACCAAACCTTTAATTCTTCTTTTTATTCCAGTTTCTTTCCTTTTTGGGTTCCAGTCACTGTGCAATGCTTGTGGAACTAGATACACAGAAAGAAAAGGTGTTCCCTTTGTTTTAGGATTTAACAGTCAATTAAATAATTTTTCAATATTGTCCTGGATTATAATGATGATTGCTAATCTATACAGGGGGTCTCCGGAGTTGAGTTGCCATCAGGATAGAATGGGTTGATGAACATGTAGGCAATACTTTGGTGGACACTCCTAATGGATGGGTTTAATCTCCAGATTGTGAAAGCTCCAAGTGGCGGTAAAATGTAAATGGTAAGCTGCGTTGCTGACAGATGTAAACAACTCCCCATTTTTTTTTTCTCTCTACGGAAATGAACCTTTGCCCCCATTAAACCCACTATACATCCCGTTATCTTCTCACCATCCCACCACTATGAATTCAAGAATTTCATATGAAATAGTAATAGAAACATCAAGGAAAAAGACGGAAAATAAGAGTAACGGAAGTGATAACTCATCACTAGCTGGAGAGAGACAAGACTGAATGTACGTGGTGGCTAATATTTGTGTTGTTCGTGGTTGAGATGTATGTGAATAATTGCCCAAACCATTTAAGGAACAGGAAGGTTTGGCCGGATTTCTCTTCAGCCCTTGCAGGAAAATCCTTTGCTTTTTCACGTGAGAATCATGTTTACTGCTTTCTGTTTCTTGATGATTAGTTGTACTGGTGATCTTCTTCTGAATTGTTTGTGAGTTTTCAGGTTTAAAATTTGAGTCTTCACTGTTAAGTTTGTCCTATACTAACTATTGTTAAATTCTTTTGTGAGGATAAATTTTGATTGGATTAGTTAAGGGTTTGCTTTTTCATATATATGCTTTCTTGCACTGAATTGCATTCACCTTTTCTGATCATGTATAGTTTCTTATTTTGAACTGAAAGCTACGTCATTCTACTCAATACCGAATAAGGGATTTGGAAGATTATTATGGCTATCATATCACTGATGAGAATTTGGTTTT
Source organism: Nyctanthes arbor-tristis (assembly GCA_963692815.1). NCBI lineage: Eukaryota > Viridiplantae > Streptophyta > Magnoliopsida > Lamiales > Oleaceae > Nyctanthes > Nyctanthes arbor-tristis. The sequence continues at coordinate 9,535 of CAVNYN010210512.1, read as the reverse complement.
TCCAGGTTAAAATTGAGTCTTTATCTGGTCATCTGGACTTTGATTTGGAAGGGAAACAAGTGGCCAAGGATCTAAAATCAACCCGGTGAGATAAAGTTATATTGCAATTTGACTCCTTCAAATGTCGAAAATATATTCTTGGAGTTGCCCACTGGATTATTCCACGTGCAAAATAATTCCTCTTTTTGTTGGAGTTTTTTCCACTGGATTAACAGCACTATTGGATGGAAATCGCCCATGGAAAACATAGTGCAATTTGCAAACTTATGGAAAGTTAAAGATTTACGACATAGAAGAAAAATAAAGACATGTTTGTTACAAAGTGTAAAGGTCCTCAACCATGTATACCGTTTATTCTTTATCTTTTTTGTTTTTCATTTTTTTTAATTGTTATCTAACTTTCTTTTGTTTAGCTAGTTGAATTCTTACCGTGTTTGGTTATTATTGAAATACTATATTGTTGTTGAATCTTCAACTTTGTCTTTAACCCAATAGTATGAAAGTTGATCTCTATAGGGACTCATTTTATGGAAGAAAAATGCTATTGATACAACAAGAACTTATAACGAATTGTACAAATACTTATGTGGCTCATGTAATCTATCTATCATTTTCATCAGTAATAAACCACCGAAAAATGTGACGAATTTACCAACCAGATATCCCACCAACCACATCTATTATTATTATTATTATTATTATTATTATTATTATTATATAAAAATGTGATAAATTTAGCAACCAGATATGGGACCAACCAACCCCTATTAATAATGCATTTGAACTACCAGATATGACTGAGTTTCGATCTAACATTATATGTCATAGCACTATATGGTGTCATATGACCATGTTGCATGCATCGAGACACGTTACTAGGACATATGGTTTTATATCATTTTTGAGATATGGCTTGCTCTTTCATATGTATGCTTTCTGGCACTGAATTGCATTCACCTTTTTTGATCATGTATAGTTTCTTATTGCAATTTGACGCCTTCAAATGTCGAAAATGCTGATGCATATTCTTGGAGTTGCCTCCTCTTTTTGTTGAAGCTTTTGCAACCCCCTTTTAAGATCGGGTTAATTTCACAAATTGTCCTCAACCTTTGAGTTAAGAATCGATTTTGTCCCTAAATTTTTTTTCTCCCTCCACATCCCCAACCTTTAATAAATGCACACAAATCATCTTTTTTGCCACTATTCTATAAAATTTTTAACAAAATAACGATTATACCCCTTGAACTTTTTAATTTTTTTAAAAAAAGGTTTAAAAATAACTAAAAAATAAAAAAAAAGAAAACACCCACCCCGCCCCACAGCTAACCCACCCATCCTGCCCCAAGATTGGCCATCGGAAATGGAATGGCTGGCCACCGGAATGACAGCATTCCGACGGGAAAAAAGGGGGGTGAATCCTCCCCCATTTGTGCTGCATTGTTGCCGTCGTTTTCTGCATTTCAAGCAGCAAAATAGGGAGGGTTCACCCCCCATTTGTGCTGCCGGAAAACAATAGCATTATGCTACTCTTTTCTGGCAGCAATGCAGCACAAATTGGGGGGTGAACAAAAAAAAAATTTTTTTTTGCTTCTTGAAATGCTGCACTTCGGGCAAATCCCCCCCCCCCTTTTGTGCTGGAACGTTGCCATTCCAGTTGCCGGCGATTCCATTTCCGGCGGCCAATCTTGGGGTAGGGGTGGGGTGGGTTGAGTGTTTTTTTTT
>CAVNYN010210510.1:0-25819 GCA_963692815.1 Nyctanthes arbor-tristis | reverse complement strand
CCAAACTTAGCTTGTTTGATACTCTTTATTTGTCAAAATGTAGAGGATTTATAATCAATAGGGAGATAAGATGTGAATTGAAAATGTAAAAAAGTTTAAAATATGTGATTGTAATTAAATAATTATCAAATCAAATGTCAAATCATAATAAGTAAAATTATAAATTAGTAAATAAAGAGCATCAAACAAGCCCTCTTAATTTTCATTTAAATTCATTCCAACTACACAATTACCTATTAAGATAATATAACCCATAAATTTATAATTCTTCCATACTTTTCAACCATACATTCTATTTAAAAAAAAATAAAAAATGACTTTTCACGTAATCAATTCACAGAGAGTCAAAATCGGCCTTAAAGGCTTAGCCAAACACCGGTCCCTGTTGGAGATGGTCCCCGTCCGTCTCCTCCGCCCGCTCTGTTTCTGTATTCCAGCAAGGGTTGTGCTTTTCTCTGTACTCCCAGTAAGTTCCAAATGTAATTGGAGAACTATGCTTTCCGTACCCTCATTCACAATATTATATATGATCTAATCATAACAATGATGGTAATAGTATAGTAATATAAATGCGGTCTATATAATTTCCTCTAGATTAATATTGAAGAATTGGGGCACAAATCCAATGGAGGAGAAGAAGAATTCAGAGGAAATTGACATGGCCAAGACGAAACCAGGCAAGAAAGACCTCGATTCTTACACTATCAAAGGCACCAAGAAAGTTGTAAGACATATGAATTACTCTCTTTCTCTCATTTTTAGTTATTACTTTTTGTATTTTATTAATTACCCAGCTCAGCGTTGAAACACTTTGCAGTTCTGTTAGTCCAATTGCCGGATGAGTACTTTCTGGGAGGCGGGTTTTTCTTTACGTGGGCACTTCTATATGGATTGATTTATATTCTTGAAACTATACCTTTATATTTAAAACAAATCACAGCAGACACTTGCCTGAGTGTCCCTAGAGTCTCCATCGAGATTCAAAAGTATGAAAGATAAAAATATACATAATAGAAGGCTGTCACATATATGTAGAAGCATCCAATGAGTAGTCCCTAGAGTTTCCTTCCATATGCCACCACACGTTTGGTGGGAGATCATTTTCAATCCAATGAGTTTGGTAGAAGACACGGCCCAACATGTGTTGGGGAGGTGTAAAGTTGGGGTGATTTGTTTAGCCAGTAGGTTGAATTAATATTTGAGTTCTCATGAGAAAATACACCATCTAAACATTTGCTCAATAATAAAATTTCTGTGTTGACAATCTAAAATTTATATGTATAAGAGCATCTCCAAGAGACTCTTTATTTATAAATTAGTACTTTAGAGAGTATTTTTTAATTTAAAGAGTAAAATTTTTTATATGCTCCAACAAACTCTCTATTTTGACTCTTTATTTTGTTAAGTTCTATGAGCATTTAATATTTTCTATTATTTTTTCATTGAAATATTTCCTTTAAAATGCCAATGACCAATCAATTCAAAAGTAATTAGAAAATGAGCGTTGATAAGTGTAATTATTAAATAATAGAGAGTGAATTTGGCTCTCCAAATTACACGCGTTATTTTAGAAACTTAAAATAAAGAGTCTCGTGTAGACTATTTTTATGTATTAACTCTTTAAATTAAAGAGTATCTTCTATTTAAGGAGTCCATTGGAGATGCTTTAAGATGGTATTAACTCTTTCTTCATTTTCACTTTTCCCGCACTTTTTTTTTCCTCCTCACATTTACTCACTTAAAATAACTTGCCATAAGCACGTGATTTAGTTTCAATTGAATATCAAATAGTGCATATTATGTATTATTATTAGGTATGTTGAATGAAATAAAGGATACATAAAAACGAAGAAGTATGAGAGATAGGATATTGGTGGAAAATGTAAAAAGTAAAACTAAAATTTTTACGTGTTACTTTTTGTACTTACCACAAATTGTAGATTCATAATTAACTTTTAAAAGTTGACTTCCATTAAATATCAACTTGAGATCTTCAGTTTGACATGCATACTGCATATTTTTAACTTACGATGATATAAAGTTAATTTTTTTTCCATAACACGCATTATTTAAAAAACAAAGAGCTCTCTCTCTCTCTCTCTCTCCCCCCCCCGCTCCTTCTATTTTTTTATTTTTTTTATTTTTATTTTTTTAAATAATTGGTTAAGGGCTAACGAGGAATTAGAGAACATACGTAAGGACAAAATACGAAATCCGAAGATTTTTCATCACACTTGTATATATTAGTGATTAGTGAGGATAATTCCTTTTTTTTTTTTTTTGTTGCACTCGCTCTCATATGTTACCAGACAGACATGGACCTTCATTTTTGGTTCTCAAACAACATTTCGAGTGGTTATTGTGAGTCATATTGATCTAAAACATTTCCATTGATTATCCTCATGTCGTAGTGGTGTCCAAACTTGATTTTCTTGACTCTTCGCGTGTTTTTCTAGAAAATTTTAGCTGCACGCATATTATGCTACTCAGTAGTACATTTGTAGGAAGCATCAACAATGTTCTTAAGATTAGGAAACATTATAAATTGGTGTCACTTGGTCATGGATTTTGATAATACGTACGATGCTTGTCGTAATCATTTAGCCAAGTGGAAATGTATATAATAAAGATATAGTGCTCATAAAGATAAAGTCTGTGAACCATTTTAGTGTCTTCTTCCTTATTTACCTTTCGGGGCTTGAAGCAGGCAGATTTTAACATTACATATCTTCATTGCCAAAAAAAGCTCAAGACCAAAACAATTTGCTTTTTCTAAAATGATGACATCAACCTTCATCAAAGATGATACCGAATCTCTAATGATGATGTTTTTTAGGTGTTTGATTACACAATAATTTGACTGACTTTGTTTTGCAAATCTCATCCTTTTTTGGATTGGAAAATATGTATTGACAAAAAATATGTACAAGTACTTTTGGCATACCCTTGTCAAAGTAAAAAGTATGTCAAGTACTTCTATACACGTGTCTCTACTCTGAATGATGATGTCTAAGTTTAGGATAATTGCCTCAAACTTTTTTTAGTTCCTCGCTGTCCACATGTGAGACGGTGGCAACAAGTTCAATTTGCTTTGCTTTACACTGCTATGATCTCCCATGAGCTTGCTTTTTTATCCATTTGAGGGTACCGTTGATGGTAGAAATGCTTATCGAAATTCTTGATGAGTCCTAATGTGCTTCCAGTCTAGTAGACCTGAAAGTGCATTGAGAATAGATATGATCTGCAGATTCTTGAGTTGCGCTGCAAAATGTTCAGCGTCCAAGTGTTGGAGCTTGTTCTCTTGAGTAATTTTTACTTTATTACGAGCCACAAGTTGAAGGAATGATTTGGAGTAGCACAAGAGCTCCAAACATTGTTTGCCTATATTCACTTAGCTCCTTTTGGTCTAAAATATGTAGTACAAGTGCAAGGATTTATAAGTCTATGAGTTGCAAGATGATGTGAGCCTTCTTTTTTCGCAAACAGTTTATTTTTATGCATATGGGAGTGGCCATTGCTCAGTTTCCACTTTAAAGGGTCTTCCGGCCTTTGATGTTCTGAAAACCAAGCCCACCTTCTTAATTGGGGAGGCAAATTTCGTCCCATGCAACCAATAGTTTCTTAAAACCCCAAAGAAAGAATTTGTACATGCTTGTGATTATGGAGATCACAACAGCGGAGACAAGAAGCATGGACAACTAGTGACATTCTACTCCCTACAAAATGCTCCATATAAGTTTGGCTTCGCCAGCATTTAAAAGTGTTGTGTTGGACCAAGCGCGGCCAGATCTATGATTTCTTAGCTTGGGGGGCTTTCAATTTTGTTCTTTCGTCAAAGCACAAGCTGGCAATTTTTTGAAATGTTCAAATAATCCATTCTTCTCCATAAATAAGACTCATATTTGAATGGAAAGAAAAACTCATCATATTAAACCAGTCAATGAGTGGTGATGGTGTGGAGAATGTCAGAATAGATGTTCAAGTGTGGTTTTGATTAATGGACTAGTTGATTTCATTAGTTGACTAGTTGACTGTGAACTTGGAAGGAGAACGATGAAAAGAAAACGAGAAATGGAGCCACAAATTAGTACTGCAAAGTCAAAATATTAAGAAATTGGAATGAGTTTTAAATTAGGTTTGCATTTGGGCCAAAAGCTTCTTCATCTTTTCTTTTAAAAACTAGGTGGGCTTCAACCCACTCTACGCATGGGCTGGCCTGACAGCTCTATAATTTTATTAGCTAAATGGGCGTAATATGCTACTCTAAGTTTGACTACAGTAGGAATGTCCATTTATGTAAAAGGCATGGATGGGTGTCGCTAATGCTAGTCAGTGGCTTGATATTATCCAGTTCATGTCGTGTGCTCCCACTAGTGCGAAGACTGCACTTATTCAAATTGGCACAAAGACTCAATATTATCTCCAAAAGTAGATGATGAATCATTAAGATGCCAACTGAGATATGGTCTTCCCTTGCAAAGAGCATCAAATCATGGGTAATGCAAGGTATTTGTAAAGTGTTTGGCTAAAATTTGGATTATTTGTTGGATTATAATCTACTATGTGGCATCATTTTATTGGTTGTTTTTTGTAAAAAGTAAAAAAAATTGCGGCTTGACTTTTATTTTTTGACTTTATGAAAAAAGTGAAACCAATGAAATAATGCTGTGTGGCAGATTATAATTTGGAGGAGTTGCCAAACGCTCTTTGGCGTTTCAACAATGCTTCTGAATGTTCACTTGCTCATTATAACAAAGACATAAAAATTTAATGGGAATTGAACAAATGGGAATTGAACACACACCTATGTTTGTTGGTACCCATACTTCGGTCATTGTTTTTGCAAATGTAGTTGATTTGGCTTTGTTTGGTTCATGTTAATGTTCATGCACAAAGTAATACGCTGATTTCTTCAGTATATATGATGACGACAATTAAGAATTGAGAATGTATATCAATTAAAGGTCTAACTAGTGGCATAGTGTCTCCATTCTCATACTTAAATGAGAGTTAGATTTTTGAAGTATGTAGAAATTGGGTGTTTATGCAGCTGGAGATTGTGTATTGATGAGACCATCAGACACAGACAAGCCTTCTTATGTGGCAAGAGTGGAGAAGATTGAGGCTGACCACCGGAATAATGTTAAAGTATGGGTGAGGTGGTACTACTGGCCTAAGGAATCCCTAGGGGGTCGCAGGCAGTTTCATGGTGCCAAGGAACTCTTCTTGTCTGACCACTACGATATGCAAAGTGCTCACACCATTGAAGGCAAGTGCACCGTGCACACATTCAAGAACTACACCAAGCTCGAGAATGTGGGGGCTGAGGATTATTTTTCTAGATTCGAGTACAAGGCTGCTACCGGAGCATTCACCCCAGACCGCGTTGCTGTGTGAGTTGCCAAAAATTGTTTGGTCATATTATAGTACAAAAATTTATCTTTTTGTTTCTACCTAACACCAGAATCATTTTTGGGGGTTATTTTATTCCTATAGGTATTGCAAGTGTGAGATGCCTTATAATCCTGATGATCTGATGGTGCAGTGTGAAGGGTGTAAAGACTGGTATGTAAACTAATTTTAAATATTTTCAACACATAATATGAGTTCTGTTTCTAGTCAAAATAATGAGCTTTAATGAACTTTGACCCACTAACTAAAGTTGAAGTACCAATATGCTGTAGTGAAATTTCTTCTCCATTGATGCATCTTTGTGTAAGGTTTTTCTTTTATTCCATTTAGTTTTTTCATGTTTATCTATCTGTAAATGGAGGTGTTAAGTTTGTAAACTATTCTGCTAATATTTATAATAACAAGACATGTCTAGTTTATGAAATTTCCCTCCAACCTACTCACAAATTAGTTCTTCTCTGCGCACAGGTTTTTGATGCATGAAGCAATTTTATGAACAAAATCATTTAGTAATCAAGGACAATTCAGATTTCTATATGATTAAACATGCTTATTGCATTTGATAACTTTTATGACCATAATATCATATACATACATATATCTACATATATTTATGCATACATACGTATATATCTATGTGTGTGTCTGTGTCTGTGATAAAATAAAAATTAACATTCTGGATGATATTTGTTCAATTTAAATCATACCACGGAACTTCCAAAAAAAATATAAATATAAACATAAACACTAACATGAGAAGTGGAAGATGGGAAAACATCATATGAACATATAAATGATTTAGGAATGGGGAACCATAGAGCATGGCAAGACTAAACTATTTAAAAGACACACGTACCAATTCAACAAAAGATGTCCTAATTTTGAAAATTAAGTTTATTTCTTGACTTTGCAGCGGCTACAATATGGCTTGTTGCAGTGACTACAATATGGCTTAATATGTACATGCTTTAAAAGTTTAGTCAAAGTGATGATATTAATCATTATACGGAAGCTACATAGGTCACTATGAGTGTTAGGAGATGATCCTAGGCTAACTTCATAAGATATGCCAATAGTGCTTGATGAAATTTGACGATAGAGTAAAATCATGAGGAATCAGCAACTAAAGTACAATAACATAGATCGATGGTGGTTGACAAATTTTGAGGAAAGAATTTTCAAGGAATTAGATTTGTGTATATGGATAGAGTAACACGATTTAGAATGTTGTATTTCCAACTTGGCAAAGAAGGTTTTATGAGAGTCATGTCAAATTTCATAAGCTATCTAATAAGCTAAAAGGAATGGTATAGATACTTGCTACAACATTAAAATCCAGGGCTTTTTAAAAGTTTAAGTTGGCTAGATGGAAATTTAAGATGGTGAGTCGTGGGTCCTCTACCGAAAGCATGTGAGAAGCTGCATTACTTGGACTTGAGTATGGGCGTCGAGTATGGATTCATGTAAAAGAAGCCCGATTCTTTTTTTTCCCTTCATTTTAAGATTCGGGAACACGACTAGAAAGGCCTAGCACTTCAACATGGTAAGTGGATGCGTCTTACATGCATATGTATTTTTTTTTAAGGATTTCCGAGTGATAACTCCTCTTTTTTAAGTGATTGACTATTTGAATTTTGTCCATTTATTAATTAAGTTTAATTTGTGCAAATTTATCGTTGAATTTATTTTTAAAACTCTATGTGTTATGTTCATTTAGGGGAAAAAGGTCAGCTTAATGCTTTAATTATTGTTGGGTTTTTACCACTTTAATGCTTTAAAAATGGAGTCACTTCTCTTAGGAATGACTATTAAAATTGTGAGCCAGGTGTCCTTTGAAATTTGCTTATAGGTTTCTCATTAACCAACAGCCATCCTCTTTTCTTCTGGCTATCTTCTTTTCTTATGCAACTTCCTCCCGTGGCAACCTCCCTCCTTTCATCCTTTCCATGTCCATTTTCAAAATGAAGGATAGAAGCTGAATCACACACCTGTACTCAAGTATCATGTAGGCACAGGTACTTTGCACAAATTGGCAAGTCTGAGCATCATAATGTGGAGTTTTTAGTTACCTTGGAATAATACAGGGCTGGAAGTTATCTACTAGATAGCTAGGCAAGGAAGTCCCTTTATTTGTGGGGGCTGGGGGTGGTGGAGTAGAGATCTAAACCGCTGTTATTTTCTGTTTCTATTTCAAAATAGATATTGGTCTAACTTTTTTTTAACATGTTGCATGGAACTAAAAGGGCGATCACCCAAGCAATTGATTCGGTTTCACTATGTCTATCCAACAAATTCATTGGTGGTTCAGATCTAATGAGCAATGAGAAGTCTTAATTCAAAGGCACCTGTGCCAAAACTTCTTCAGAAAGGGCGAAACAATTCTCCATCTTGTGTTTCTACTTATTGTATTTCTATTTTGAACTACAAATAAAATACAAATAGAAAACTGAAATGCACTTAACCAACATTCGACAACTTATTTTGTGGAAGGTAGTGTGGATTTTGAGGATTTATCTAACTTTTATTTTATATAATAACATCAATATTGGTAGAATGAAATTCATGTCTTAAACAGTGAGGACAGGTTATAAAGAAAATGAAGATGAGGAAAAATTCAATTGAGATGGAAAATTATGTTAATTTTAACGCAGTAGTCGAGGTGGTCGTATTATGATTGACATAAGACCTTAAGTGCAAAAAGATAAAGTGAACGAACTCACATTTTATTGCTTATTAAAAGAATATGATTACATATAAAATTATTCGAGTCATAAAGGTATCAACGAGTAAATGAATCATGCTATGAATCTTTTGGAGAGGGTGATTAAACATGAAATGTGTTTTAAATTATCTAAGATGATGAACTTGGATTTTTGCTCTTGTGCTGGAGATATATGCTATAGAATCCATTTAGCTACTGAAACAATCTAGAAACGTGCATAAGAGGAGACAAGATTTGTTTTTCATTTTAATTAATTCAGAAGAGGATTACGATATGAGGCTTTACAAAAGATTGTGCTAGATTAAGAATGCTTGTGGTTGGATTGACTGGCTGAAGCATGTTTACTGGCAGATTGATTTGCTTTAGAAGGGATGATGATTTCCATTATCTCTCTCCCCCCTAAATATTTTTTGGTTGTTATCTTTATTTAATTTCTTGTAAAATAGTTGTAAAATGAAAGTAATTAGTCATTTCTCAAGTGTATGATAGTCAAATATTGCTAGGTAAAAGTTTTTTTCATGCGTTAACAATGCCAGTTCAAGGAAACGGTAATATGTTGTAACAGCATGATCTGATCTAACTCAAGGGGCTAATTTGACTTGGGGACAAAGAGTAAGTTAGTTCACCTTCTCATCTTCAGTAGCCTGTATCTAAAGTTCTCTTCATCCTCTACAAATATATTTTGTGATACAAACATGGCAAGGACAGGATCTTTTGGAACCCACTACTCAGTTGATTCTCCCCAAGAAAGCCAATATTCGGGTGGTAAAATATGACTTTTGAAAGTTTCGACCTGTTAATATAGAAATTAATGAACACAAATCATACGCACTCCACAAAGAGTTTGTCACAAATTCTTTGATAAGTGCTGCTCAATGTATCTCACAAAGAACAAAAAATAAACACTAGAAACAACTTCTCGAAAATAATCACAATTCTTTTTAATCAATAAACTCTATATCCTCATTGTGTTACAATGAAACCCTTATATATTTAGCATGCGAATAACCTAATCTAAGTAGGTATAGTCACAAATTATGGAATGAAAGAAAATAATAAAAAGATATAAGTCTATGGAACATGGAAATATGCAGGAAATAACAATTTGGCCTAGAAGAAATCAATTTGGGGCGTCAAACAAAAGCTGGGCCAAAATTTATGCAACTGGGCGTCTTCCTCATGCAGCCCAACTTTTTCAATTTTTGCGGTTTGGTCCCTGCACTTCCAATTACCATGACTTCTAACCCTCACTTTAATCGACTTAAATAATAGGGGTTCCTGGGTCATATCATTTTGTCATATGAGTGGGAATCTGGAAGACCAGAAACCTGATGGCATTGGTTCAGGAAATGCATTGGGGTTTTTTGTATTATACTATATACTATATTTGGCAAGTTTTGCTGTCCTTTCGGTTGATTGTTTCCTTGTCTATGGAATCAAGTGCTTACTAGCAATGTGGTTTGATATTTCTGGTTTAGTGATAACATATATATTTATGTGCTTTTTTCATTGATGTATTCAGTATGTGGATGGGTGAAGTACCCCATGTCGATGTTGGTTTTGATTCTAGGAATTGTTTTCTACTTCTTATTTTGCTTTTCTGTTCTGTTGGGATAACTCGAAATACTTGTCATATTACATTTTGTTATTGTCCAACTTCTATAGCATGGCTGTAAATTATATTGAGCAATTCTTAATGCGGATGTTTCTGTTACAGGTTTCATTCTTCTTGTATGGGTATGTCCATTGAAGAGGCGAAGAAATTGGAGCAGTTCTTGTGTTCTGACTGTTCATCTGAAGACGATGCCAAAAGGTCTTTCCCTGTATCACCAGCTGTTGACTCTAAGGTAATAATGCATTTTTTTTTTAATTTCATGCTGTTGGATATGAATAATGTTGCTCTATCAGACATTCGGTGAACTTGGAGGCCATGGCATTTGGATAACTAAATATTGCATTATTTAAATTCTTGTGTATCTTCCGTGTCTTTAGGAGGGAGTCTGTTAAAGCTATCTTTAAGCTAAAAGAGCAAATGGTTCGACACAAGGACCGCAAAGTTAGTACCTAAGTTGAAGAAATGGATAAACAAAAAGGATTTTGCTAAGAGATAATCTTCTTGAGACTTTAATGAGTAATTTTGGAGCATTCTCAGTTTCCCCAACAGTTTTGGGGTAGGCTAGCTGATGTAGATCATAATAGATATAAACTAGTTATTAGGTTATTTCAATTTGTTTTTATTTTCTAGTTTGAATTGAATTAGGTTTTGTTGTTTCTTGTTAAAGTTGTGTTTCCTTTAACTGGTTCTCTTACCTTAATTGGGTCTCTTTTAGTCCCTCTAAAGAGCAGGTTCATGCATTGTATTCTTAACCTTTGATTTATGAATAAGATTGATATTTTTCCCCTTGATTTCTACTCATTATTCTCCCATTTCTTCAGTCCTAATTCTTCTTTCTTTTCTCTCCCTCATTCTATCTTTCCCCTTCTTTTATAGTTCTACTTGTATTGTTTGTATTGCGTTTGGCCACTATCAGTGCATCCAATGATTAAAAAGGCGTAAACGGATATGGAGGGCTTTATTTAATTTTATTTAATTTTTATTTTTCATGAAGAAAGGCATAATCATCGAGGTGGTTCAAGGTATAAGCCTGACCGTAAACCAAAAAATGTCAAAAAGTTATTAAAATGCTATATAAACTCATAATTAATTATAAGCAATATTTAAACTTGAAAATATAATAATTCAAAGTGTAAAAACAAATGATTTCTATTAAAAAAGAAAAAAGAAAAAAATAGAAAAAGAAGCAGAAACTCTTATTTTTGCAAGAGTAGTAGGCTAATCTTGAGGTATGTCTTTGATGCATTTTTTTATATTTTAGCCATCAAGCTGTTCCTAGCATAAATAATTAAAATTTTTATGCTGTCTCAGCTTATGCCTAAACTAAAGCAAATAAGTTTGGAGAATTAAGAAGCATGCGCCTCACAAATGTTGAGACAATGTTATAAGGTGTATGCTTGCTTAACTAAGGCGTAAGCCTTGAGGCGGGATTCAATTGGTTTTTTAAATGTGAGAAAGGAGATTTCTTCACACACCCAGCTACTCAGCCCAAAGTAAATTCTGCATCACATGTCTGAGTCTCTTTGCCGCAGTTACTAGGATTCTTGATGTAGATAAATAATACCAGAGGATGCCATCGATAAGACTGAGTAAAGATAACTCAATCCTATGATTTCCTGGATCCTCTTGACTAATAAGGGGTTCTTGAAGCAGACAACTTTTGGTGAAAGGAGTATTTAGGCAAGTTACAGGCTCCTCTTGCATGATGCACCTTTCTCTTGACAAAAAATGGAAAGACTTACTATTAACTGAGTTATCTTCAAGTTTCTCTTCACTATTTCTATTTTTAAACTGGCATCAGTTTGAAAATAACTGCTAGAATATTTGTAGATAGACTTATCTCGTAACAAGCAAACTTTCACATTAGAGTAGATAGCGTCTTTCCTACCCTACACTCTGTCACAACTCTCTGTTCCTCTGGCTTCTGAGGTATACTTACAGGTTACAACTTGAGAAAATGATAGAAGGGCCGATCACTTTCTTATGCCCTTCTTGAATCATTGAACCATTCCTTAGGGTGGCCAATAATAATAACCGGGAAGATAGTGTTGAAGCAGTTTATGATGCACTTCTGCGCCCGATGATGCTAAGCTATTCTTGTCCAGACCGTCTTTCTTCCATGGCCTTGTCCAAAAAGCTCCAACTCACTAGTTCACGTGCCACCTCTAAGTTTCAATATTATCAATTATACTACATAATACTACACTGCATGTGTGGGCCTCTGTAATTTCTTTGAGCTTCTCCCTCATCACTTTAATGATTTGCGTCAATTGTGAAATTGTCCATCCACCAGTAGAGCACTTTAGCAAAGAAACTAAACTAGAACTTTGTGAAATAAGCCCCCATACCAGTACATTTGGGTTGAGTTGTGAATCATTCCCTTATTTTTGTTGCTAGATGTAGGGGAGCGATCTCTAACCACAAGAAGTCATGTTAGTTTTGGTTGGTCTTTTTCTCTTTAACATGTTATACTGAACCTGTATTGCGCTTAGAGTGTTTGCATTGCGTTGAAGGGATTGATGGTGATGTGATAAAAAGAGGCATAAGAAATTTCTTGGTTCCTTTTTCCATTTTTTCTCTTTTTTTCCCATACTTCTCTCTTTTTTCCACATCCTTTCCGAAGTTATACATCCTACACTAATTTTTTAATTTTTTTAATGTGTTTCTCTCTCTCTTTCTTGTTCCATACTTTTCCCTCTATTTTTTGTACTCTGCATTAAAATAATCTCCATCTCTATAACTCTCTGATCACCTAAAATACCACATGGTATATGCAATTCATTGAATGCAACAGAGATGCTATTAGGGTATCTTGTATGCGATATAAATTAAATTATTGCCAAAGTGCATCTCTAACGGTATAATGTGCATTGAGAAGATCTTGAACTATGTTTTTGCTGAGTGACACCAATTTTTTGATCAGAATGTGAATGGAAAAAATAATTCATTGTGATGACACAGACTTCCATTTGGAATGCTTGTAATTGGTAAGAAAATGAATATTTTAAATGTGTGATGATAAATACAAATGGAATGAAAAAAACCATTTCCAACAAGTCTTATGAATTGCTCCAATCTGCTACAATTATTGATTAGTGGGGGGAGAGGTGAGGATGCAACAGAGAAGCTGCTCCTGTTGACCCAAATGAAGAATAATAAAATGAATGGACGAATGTCTGGAATAGCCCCTATGAATGAGCATCCTCTTGATGATGCCCATTCATTTATATTGCAACATCGTACCCACATTGTCCATGTGAGTTGCATAGGAGATGCTTTTTCAGTGGACATTGTTAACTAATGATGCTGCTGCATTTTATTTTATTTTATTTTATTCTTTTCCATTCATTGGTGCATGGCTGCATGCATTAGCCTTACGAACCTGTGCATCTCCATGTCTACCCAAGGCAAGTTCGACTCTCCCAAACAATTGTATCCCCACTTGACATATAACTTGATTTCTTTTCTTATCATTATAGCCTGAACGCGCATCCTTCATTGCACTATCATTTTTTCTACGTTGTCTAGTGGACATTTTGTCCTTTCAACCCAAACTCTTAGTACCATATAAGCAAGTAGCTTCTCTTTAGGAGTTGCCTTTTAGCTTATAGTGATCTCTTATCATACGAAGGCAGCAATTTTATTTTGCCTACACGCATGCATGTTATTATGCATGTGCGCAATACGTGGCATACATCTAGGCTACAAATGTCCTCGCATGCATGATAACATGCATGCGTGGGCAAAATAAAATTTTTCCATACAAAGGTCCTGTGTCACTTCTCATTTCATCCTACCTTTCCAAACCCATATGCCGTGCTAATCATCATATCAGTATGACTAATCACTTCCGGAATAGCATGCTCCTTATGGTTAGTCTTTCATTATCCTTATTTATGCTGCTACTATAGTGGCATTTCATTATAAGTGTTTCCTAATTTTACTTGATTGGAGACTGCAGCATTCCAAAGATGAATTCTAACTTACCCCTTGTGTTATTAACTAAAGCTACACAATAATTAGTGAATAACATATATTGTAACTATATCTAGAATCAGTGGTGTAAGTTAATCCATGTAAAGGTAAACTAAATTTTCACATGTGCATTGCATGGGCAATATCAAAACAAATTATATGTAATGGTTAATACATAAGATTGAATAAAATATATTAGCCACTTGTCAACCGAAATATTTTGTTATCTTGTCTTGGAGTGATACTTCTTATATTAAATTGAATATGAAATGTAATCGCGTGAACTTATGAAATAAAGTATTTTATTTTACTTAGTAATTATATTATGATAGACATTTTATAAACTTTAAAAATGTTAGTTATAAACTATTTATTAGAAATTATTTTATTTATTTTTTGAGTGAATATATTAGAACATCCTAAAATATGTAAATATGTAAATAACGTCTTCATGATGACAATAAAAGATTGTTAAATGATCACAAAATAAGTAAGCTAATAAACACTTGGTATAAATGAGTCCAATGTTGAAAGTTTTCAAAATAAGTGGTTATAATAAGATGATAAATGCACTTATATCTAAAGTAAAATAATTCTGTTTGGCAAATGATAAGATTATTGATAATCCATAAGAATTACCTAAATTATCTACAACCTTAATCTTATAAAAATCTATTTAATAAAATAGTAAACTAAGGTAACTCTGGTAGACCGCAAAAGCAATTAAAAATGATTAAAAAAGGTAAACTATTATATAAATAATACCTTCACTGACTTGATTTTGTTCCAAAATCGAAATAGCTTTTAATGGATATTTGCATTCCTAATTTAATATTAAGTATATATGTCTGAAGTCACCCATTAAAGATAAAATAACTAAAGGGGGGAAAATTATAAAAGACAACATAGGACATTAAACCCAGACAAAAACTATATATAAAAATTAGCGAAACGGGGAGCCCTTCCAATTTCGGACATTCTTCCTATCCAGAAAATTAAATCTCATCCGTCGATTAGTAATTTTTATTGAAGTTTGATTATCACAAAACCGAGAGAAAGAATCTTGAAGATAGAAGAAGACAAGGGAAAATTGAAATCGGAACAACCAAATGTAAGGAAATCAATTTAAATTGAAACATGAAAAAGATATAGATGACTGCAAGCATTACCGAAATGAACCCAAAAAGTCTAAAATATCTCCAAAAATGCAATTTTGGCGGGAAAATTGCAATACAATTGCACCGTAGACTAGACATAGCTAGCATATCATGGAGGAATTCTCCACCATCCACATCTCATGGCTCCATCATATATGTCCTTGATAATAATGGTCTGGAGTTCCTCTAATCTCTAATACCATGCAAAACACTTCTCTAGGATGCCTGTTACAGTTTTTCTTTAAATGAATAAAAATTGAATGAAGATCTAAGATTTTGACCAAGTTCCATAATTGATGTTAACCTATCATATTCCTCCTCCATTTGGGCTCTGGTCTGACTATGAACGACATAGTTAAATTTGTAAATGAAGCATCTGATAATGATTCATAGTCTTAAAAGATTTATACTTGACATATTAGCCAGAACTTTCTTGTTATCTTTTGCATACTACTCGTCACGAGGCTAAGATACATGGAAAGTCCTTTCTCCAAATTGGCATCTTAGATAAAGGTATTATATAACAGAATTACTATGTTTCCCCATAATCCATTTGAATAAAATTCTTCAAAATCTTTGGACAGACTTTCCCTTTCCCTCCACAAGATTAAAAGTGATGAAGACTTCTCATACATTTCAAAAGCAGCTTCCTCACGTCTTCCTTCTCTAAAGGCATTTAAATCCAACTTTCTTCAGTAAACTTTTGCAACAAACTGAATGCCTTGGTTGCATTGATAAGTGATATATGTCATAAGATATGTTGGACTTCTTATTAATTGTGAAATATGCAAATAATGATTGTAAATTCAAAAAAGCTGTCTTACTACAAATTTGGAGGGTTGAAGGGTCAAAACAGGTAGTGGTAATTCCCAGCTGTCTTGGAGTTGAAATTGGTGCTCTTTATGAGGTTCTCCACTTCTCATAGATGTGTAGCCTCTTGGACGTGACGGGAGTTGGAAACAACTAGGTTGTTTCGCCGCAGATTTGCATGAAAAAACAATTTACTCATTTTCACAGAAATTACTGTTATTGAAATTTATTTCCATTCTTTTTGGTATTGTATGGAACTCGCCTTCAGGAGCTGATGCAAGATCTCTGATTTTTCACATGGAGAAGAAAGTTCAGTAATTAGTATCTCTGTTCATACATTCCTAAGGGTATGAATATTGAGACAACCAAAAGAATTCTTGATGCTTTTGTTCTGGTCACTATTTTCTATTTCTGTAACAAGTAGCTGAACCTGAAATTTGTCAAATACATTATCATCTTTGAGTGTACATGCAAAAATTTATTCCTTGGATCTCAATTGGTTGGTGGCGCAACT
Source organism: Nyctanthes arbor-tristis (assembly GCA_963692815.1). NCBI lineage: Eukaryota > Viridiplantae > Streptophyta > Magnoliopsida > Lamiales > Oleaceae > Nyctanthes > Nyctanthes arbor-tristis. The sequence continues at coordinate 9,614 of CAVNYN010210510.1, read as the reverse complement.
GGTCATGAACTGGGCTTCTGACCATGAGTGAACAAGTTAGCGAGCATTTGATTCTCATTGTAATCATACATACTACTGATTTGATAACTGCTCAATTGCGACCAGATGTTTCAGCATGCACTAGTCTTATGCACTCATTCGACCTCATTATAATTTTCCATTGTAATGAGAACCTAACACTCCTCTTCATGCGGATCTTTAATTGTAAGTTTTGGAGGTGGATGATCAGCAAAATGTCTAACTTTTTAAATCACCTTTAGTTGCAATAATTGAGCTGAAAATTCCAGTGTAAAGATATGTATTTCAACCCTATGTATTTCCTCCCTTGAATGCTTTTACGTATTTTGATGTTGATGTATTGTGGCTTTTTCCTGGTCGGTTGGTAGGTGGAGCCGAAGCGGAGAAAGAGATAACAGATAGTTGTTTATGCATTACAAGGGGTATCCAATTTCTTCCATATTAGATTCCATACTATTGTTCTGTTGTGGAATTGTACAGTGCTGAGAAAAATTCTGTGCTAAAAGATTCAATGGCTTTTCTCAATTTACACGGGGAATTTTGTTATCTACCGGTGCATGTGTGCATAGGGAAGACGTCTGCAGGAATACTGTAATTGAGATCCAATTCCCTAAAAATAGACATTCTGTTGCCTAGGTGCATAAGATGCAAAACTCATCAACCCAAATACATAAAAAAGCTTGAACTTCACGTGCTTTCTTGTATCATAGACTGTTGACGTTTTAATGCCGTAATGGTCAATTTCTTCCTAACTGTCAATGCGAGTGAAGATATGGCACGACTTAATTTCTTCCTGAACTGTTGTTACATTACTTCTTTGATAATGTACTAAGTGGTGGATCTTTATTTCATTTTTCCCCCAGAGATCTTCATTTCATTATTTGCTGGCTTTATGGCGATATTGAGTGGATGTTGCCAATTTGTACAGTCAAAATACAGTTACGCTCCCCCCCTTCTTTTCTGGGTGCATATGATTTGCAGTTTGAATCCTGTGTATTATAATGTTCAGGATGTTGCATTGGGATACATGTGAAATAAATTAATTGAATGGGCACTAGTGTTTGATTCTCGGAATCAAATTATAATTTGAAAATTATAATGAAGTGAAATGAAGTGTGGAGACTTTAAGGAAAACTTGAAATGTGTGGTTATAGATGAGTAATTGTCAAATCAATAGTAAGTGAAATTATAATGTAGTGGTAAAATGAGAATCAAACGAGTATCACGTTGGCGAAAAGTATAGGTTTACGGACCTCTTACCACTAGGTGACCTCTTACCACTAGGTGCTCAATTATTAAACATTACAGACTTGATCGCATGAAATAGTTGTTAGTTGGGGAGCGCTTTCGGCCTTTTGTAATCAACCAGGCTAAAAGAAGAAAATATTAATATTTTCTTTACTAGAAAGCATTCTATACAATTATTTTATAAATGAACAATGATAGAATAGGCCGTAAAAATGATGCAGAGGGGCTCATATGGAGATAGGATTGCCAAATTGATCTAAGAAATTGACCTCAAGCTTGAAGCTCGTGACTATAATTTCTATTCCGGGACTTCTATTAGAAAGCTATTTCTATTTTCGACTAAATCTAATTCCAGCTCAACAATCCAACCATCCCACATGACCGCCGTTCTCGTTTAACAATTACACAATGCAGTATCAGATTTTGAAGTGCGACTGTTGCTTCGTGCGAAGGGTTAAGTCTATGGCGGTCACAATCAAAAGAAGTACCTAACTGGTATTTCTTGACTCATTTACAATTTTACACTTCAACATGATAACAATCACGATTGAATTATTTTGAACATAAAAAGTCAGACGATCGACACGCAAAAGATTTACCTATCCGGTGGAGAAACCCGATCATCAAATAAACCAGATAGTCTGCAATAATAGATACTGCATCAACCATTCACAAGAAATTTAATTACTTCTTAACAGACTGTTGCAAGTGGAAACAACCCAAAGCTCTTCTTTTGGTATGCAAAATTAATAAACCTCTTAATTAAGAGTTCCATAGCTTTTCTTCAATCTAACTATAATTAAGTTTTCAATTTTGTTTTCCAGATAATTGTCACACTTTGGTTAATCTCAGCAGTTGTTGGGAGCTCATCAGCAGCTTGAATATTCTGTTTTTTTGGTAATTTAAAGTCGTAAAATTTTGATATACGTTACTTTTTTTGGGTATTGTGTAGTAACGTTGTTAAGTAACTTTGTTCATAAATTCGGCTTCCATTTGTGGACATGTACATCAAGGGCAACTCTACTTGGAAATTCACCCATTTCTGTATGAGAAAAACGAGGACGAAGTGGACTATTTTGCGCGTAAACTTGACAAACAAATGAGAAAGTAGTACAAGAAGTTCGAGGTCGAGTTTCATGGGAAAATCCCACGAAGATCCGTGAGTGAGAAGAAAATCAAGTAAAACACTAACCATATGAAATCGAACATGTGTATTCTTTTGTAAAATTTATCAACTAGTGTTACATAAATATCGTGATCTAAGATGGAGTTGTCAAAATGGTTCGTGAGCGGAAAGCTCTGCGAGCCGGCTGAGTTTTCTGTCAAGTAGCTAGAACAAGCCGTCTGGCAAGCAGCTCGTGAGCTGCTCGCCAACAGCTTAGAAAAGACGAGCAACTCGTGCTGCTAGCCCTGAAGCTGCCTTTTGGCAGCAAAAGCTGCTGCCAAAAATCAAGCAGCATTCTCTAAAAATTAAAGGCTGAACCCCAACCCCAAGGGCCCTCATCGCCCCGCCCTAGAGCCTGGTGGACGATGTAAATTGAGAGGTGTCTTAATGGAGCAGGATTTGAGAGCTGCTGTTAAACTGATGTCCACTAGTAGCCCAACCATACCTTGTCACTGGTAAGAATCGAACTCTCATCCTGCGGCTGTCATCTCAGTTGAGACTACCTCACTCTCGTTCTTTTAGCCATTGAGTTATGCCCCGGGGCTTCCTTCTCTCTGAAAATTAATTTGGGAGCCAATGGTTCTCAAATTCAATTTTTTAAAAAAATATTTACAAAAATACCTCTCCCCCTTTTTTAAATTGGCCTTTAATTTTGGTTATTTTCACACCAAACTAGCACTCTCCTTTCTAGCTTTTTAATTAGAATAATGCTATTTATCTAAACTAGAGATCTGTCTCCAATTTAGTTGTCATTTTCTTATTAGTTGTTCAATAAATCAATGCTCCCATATATTTATGCATCACTACTCATCCCTTAATGTAGTAATGTCAACTAAATTGAAGACCGGTCTGCTGTCTAAATAAATAACATTACTCTTTTAATTACATTATCACAATGTTTTGCTATTTACTATTTTACTTTATTTTCTACTTTACAATCCATCTCAAAAAAAAGTACACGAGCAACTTACCACCTGAGCGTGAACACACTCCTCGGTTCGCCGAGCCGTTTTGACAACCCTAATCTAAGAATTGGTTCAATGGTGATGCTACACTATTATTCAAAGTACAATTCACTTTACAAGGAACCATGTACTTCCCCTATATATTTCCCTATTCCTTTTTTATCCCCTTTTCTTGTTTAACTTTTTAGTTTTCTATAATGCCTTTATTTATTATGCACGGTAATCAACAATAAAAAAGATATAGAGTGAAATATTAAATAAATCAAAAAGCATATTAAAAACTACATTCTTAAATTGTACATTTCTAAAAATATTAATTAAACTTTTTTTTAATTTATGTGAAAAATAGAGAGAATATCTTTGTAAGACAGAGGAGTATATGCTAGAACAAGTGATGGCTCCAAAACAAAAACATGGGAGATACTTTACACGTGAAGTAGAAGAAAAGTTCAATTTCAAATCATAATTCTTGTTGGACAGATACAATGATTAAAGCCAAGGACCGAAATCACACAATAAATTTAGCTGCCTCTTAACACTATTATCTCGATAAACATTGCACGAAATCATTCAGATGTTGAGAGCAGAAAATTTCAGCTGTCCGGCAGTTTCGTTTGGACAAGTTCTGAAGGAGGTCGCAAAGTACAAACCATCTCTCTTGTCTTTCCAAAATAGACCTGAAATGTTTTTCCAGAATTCAACTTCATGTTAATGTTCGCCAATGGAAAAGAAACGTGGTGGGAAGTTTGTATTTTAAGCATGTATGTCGTTCAGAATTCGAGGCTATGATTTTCTGAGACAATGTGAAACAAGATTAAATGCATGCTAATATGTTCTATACCTGGTCCAAGGAGTTCCTTAGCTTGCTCTCCATTTCTTCTATCATCCTTCCCATATTGCATAAATGACCATCTGAGACTGGAAGGTCCATGTTCATCTATTGAAGAAACAGTGATCAGATAGCGAGAAAGAGAAACATGAATTAACTTCTGCAGGAAGATGTCAAAAATTAACGGAACAGATATTGCTTCAAGATATAAAATACAAAGTGAGAGAACATCCCGAATCATTAAATGAAAAACAGAAGTAGATAAAAATAACTTGCTTCTTGTAAGAAATTGCAGAGAAAGAAATCGGACATATAAGAATATCATTAAGCTAATACACTGGGACCCGCTGGATAGAGGATATGCTTCAACCTAAGAGAAGAAAATAGATAAAAAGAGGATTAGTAATATATAATCTACAACATGAGGGTTCTATTTTTGTTTTAAAGAGAATCAAACAAGTAATGGTGAAGTGGATAGCACTAGTCACATGAAATATGTTGATTAATATGCTTAGCCCATTTTTATTCCAAAACAAAAATAGGAGATATAGTAGGGACAGGGGTGAGAGGTGACAGCCTTGGGGAAGAAGGACAATTGAGGTGGCCATTTTTCTTCTACTTGAAACAAAATAAAAAGATATCTATGCACCAGCAAAATACACTGTGTTCTTCTCACTACTAGTTTTACTATTTCAATCTAACACACTGCGAAAACCGGCAAGAGCAATTAAGCATCAACAAAATCTGACAATTAGTGTCTGGAGAATAAGACTGAAAAACGGGACAAGTTAACCCCCACCACCTAGAGAATGATTCAAATGGATTCCAAAAATTTCCACATGGTCCAGTTCTTCATTTTCTATTCGCTCTTCCCTATCAAACTGACCTTCTGTGAACTCTATTTCTCAGGTTTGAACTCTTGATCATGGTGTTAAACTTGTAATAAGTACAATAATTTTTATTCACAGAAAATATCAACTTCCGAAGCATCAGATGCAACAGGAGATAGCTCCTAAAGGCATCATTTATATAAGTGAGAGTGATCAGGCACGTCAAAGAGTAAAACCTAATAATTACATTACAGTCAGTATTTAATTAAATCCATAGTATTTAATTAAACCAATATCACCTTCACCTCCCTAGTGGTAATCCTTGGGCAGAATCAGAAGCTACTAAACTACAAATTCCAATATTAACAAGCCCACTACTACAACCTATGGAAACATCAATTTGTTTAAAGGAGCTGATCTAAAAGCTTGACATCTAAACAGACCACTTAAAGCAGAGAAAAACATGGATATGGAGATGGAGAACAGGACATCATCAAACAAAAATCTTTCTTCTTTTTGTTGGACAATTTCAAACTACGCATCAAGAGAACATAGACCAAATTGTCTCAGACAAGTTATGCAAAGGAAAAAAAATTAAAAAAATAAACTTGGAATATTTCAGGGAGAACGATTGAAGCATTGTACATAGAACTCTTTGCCATATCTTTCTCATTCATTTCGGTAAAAAAGGTTCTAATTAATGGGAGTGCAAAAGCAGAGAAAAATGAGTAAACAGATGGGAAAAGGAATACTACTTTCAGTTGAAATAAATTGATACCTTGTATTAAAGTGAGGGTCTAAAGCCTTTAAATAGTATTACACCTATAATGTAAAAAGACTTAAATAAACTAGGAAAAAATAAGTCCTAAATCAACAAAGAATCCTAACTAGTAACGGAAACATAATAAATTCCTAAAATAATTATAGTTAATTAAATTTAGTTGGAATAATATTCCAATTCTCCCCCTCAAGTTGAGGCATCAATACATGCTCAACTTACAAAGTGATGCAGTCAACTACTTGAAATGATTGAACTCCAATACATACGCCTCCAAGTAGTCATCCTTCCCCTGTCAATCAGGTCCAATTTTTATCCGAGTCGATTGTCGTTGTCATTGTCACGTAAAACTTGTTATCAAGAGATCAGAGCATCTTTTGCTTCCCATTCGTTATATGAGCAGATGAGCTAGAGTCGTGAATAATCAACAAAGACACATTTTATTCTTAGAAGAAGGAATTGCTTTGTCATCCATAAAATAATAGAGACTGAATTTCCTCCAAATCACAAACAAGCCTCTAAAATAACTATCACGAGAAACACTCAACACCTTAACAGTTGAGCAAGAAGTGAGTCCTTGGAAAAGACTTGCTGGAGAATTTCACTAGAAAAGGAGACAGTAGCAAAATTTTTGGTGCCAAATTGCACAATTCTGAAACTTTAGAGTCTGACTTTCATATTCCAACAAGTTCAGAAGTTAATATGCAACACTTCAAAAATCTAGCAGTTAACTTGCACAAATCTGAAACTGCAGGGACTGTACAGAAGTTAATATGCAACAAGTTCAGAAGTTTAGAACCTGACCTTAATATTCAAACAAGTTCAGAAGTTATACGCAATATTTCAAAAACCCAGCAACTACCTTGCACAAATCTGAACCTGCAGGGACTGTACACTATACAGTTACAGCAGATTTAGGGACTAGATTCTAAAAATAGTTATATCCTGAAAAACTATTCCTGACTGTTATCAGGAACCTTCAACTTATCTCAATGAATCTCATAGAACACCTGATTCTGACCAAGAAGAAACCAGGAAACTAATACTGACTTGAAATCGACTACCTTGTAAAGTGAGGGTCTAAATCACTTTAACTAGTACTACACGTACAATGTAAAAAGACTTTTAACTAAAGTGGGAAAAATAAATCCTAATTCAACAAGGAATCCTAAATTCCTAACTAGCAAAGGAAGGATTCACATAAAAATGCATTAAGTAAGAAAGAGAGTGAGTGGAGTTGGATGGTAGAGATTTTTGTAGTACAGGAGGGTCCATCCATGTGCGGATGTTATTGGTTTCACCAAATTCAAATTTGAAAAAGTAAGAGGAAGTAGGAGAAAGTAATAGTATGAGAACAGGGGCATAATAAATTCCTAACATAATTCTAACTAATTAAATTTAGTTGGAATTTTCCAACTCTTTCAGAACGAAACGAATATATATATAGAAAAGCTGATTCCTATATGGAGATCACAGTCCTGTACATTCAAGCAGGAACCAAGTATTACTTAAAGGCTGTGTAAGCAAAAATAGAGTCCCAAACTTATTAGTTTGTAAGTGTTTTTACTGAATATTGAAATTATCAAGTCTTGATCAAATTCTATTAAGAATTTTCCTTGAGAATCAGATTGCTTCAAGTGGTATTAGAGCTTGCAAAGACATGTTACTATGACTAATTAATGGTTGGACAAGCTGAGTGTGGAGCTGTAGAAGAAGTTTCTAGGAAGGAATTTCAAGATCTGTAGAAACAAATGGCTGAACTATGCACTAGATTGGAACAAGCTAGTCCATTGGACATCAGTGAACCCAATGCCTTGTGTCAAATGAGAGAAATAGAGATATCAAAATTTGATGGGTACTTAGATATCAATGATTTCTTAGATTGGTTGCAAATAATTGAGGAATTCTTTCAGTATTTGGATATTCCAAAAAGAAAAAGAGTCAAGTATGTTCAGCGTAGACTACGTGGTGGGGCTGTAGAACAAAGATGAAGCAGTTGCTGGGGGTAAGTTCCTTCCCAGCAGTTACTTTCAAACAATGTACCATCGGTATCTAAATTGCAAGCAACTTAGTCAAAGTGTTGAAGAGTATGCTAAAGGGTTCTATTATTTGTGTGCTGAAAACCATATTCGTGAATCTGAAGATCTAGTCTCTATGTAAATACATGGACTGAATGTCGGAATTAAAGAAAGGCTTGAGTTACAAACCATTTGGACGATGGATGAGGGGGTTAACTTGGCACTATGTGTTGAATCTCATATCGGCGGAAAGACTAAAAACACCAGGAAGGCATCCAATCCAAGTTTCCGATAAGGTAACGCATATGACCTTTAGTATTCAAAACTTATTCCAATAATTAACTCACTCTTAACTGCATAATTAAGTGACTCTTAACTGCATAAGTAATTGCATCACCACATTATTCAATCCAAAGGACTTATACAATTACAGTTTTCCAATAAAGTAGAAACCACATTAACTTTCAGTGGGGTGCTTATTTTCCTCCAAAGAGACTCAACAAGTAAAACTTTCACTAGACAGGATGAAGACGCTCTTTAATGTAAGGGGAAAGGCAATTCAGTCTGTCACCCAGTGAAGTTAATGAAAATTGTTTGGGGTAAGGATATTCTAATTCTTGAAAAGAGGCACAAAACGCCACTTGCTTGCTAAACTACCACATCTGAGTAAAGAAGTAGGGCATCTATCACATGCATCCCACACACCACCTTAAAAATAAAAAATAAAAAAAAAAAGAAAAAAAAGAATAATGGTGGAAAAAAGCAACCAACCACCAATAGGAAAGATGGAAGTGAGGCTCAGATGCCCCCTCCTCTTGTACAGTTCTTTTGATAGATACAAAATGTCTACCCAAGGCTGGGATTTTTTAGCTACAAAATCCCACCCCACCTCCCCCCCAAAAAAAAAAAAAAAAAAAAAAAAAAAAAACCAAAAAAAAAATAAAGGGAAAAATAAAAGCAAAGAGAACCAGAAAATCCACATTCTCATAAGCAGAACTACACTTGTGCAATGCTACTACACTAAACCATGATTGATTCTTGAAGACAAAAAGAACAGTGCATTAAAATTAAATTATATATATGTCCATCAATATACTTTTCTCAGAAAAGTTGAATTTTTTAAGTTATTATAGGCATTTTTCCTGATCCAGTCACTTCCAAATTATTTTACTACCATTTTGCTTTTTCACCTTTAAACTTATCTAGCTTACCTATTATACAATAATTCAGGTATTATATGACAACTGAATGAACAAAATGTAAAATGTCTCAACTTCAGAACAAGTTCTCTTACCAAAGCGTGATATTTTTCACTGTGCTTTAATACAATAACAAGAAACTGTCAATAAATACAGCTCCAATGTCATCCTCAAATCTCTCCTTTCGTCTCTTCCTTCCCTAGAGGTCCAAGCCTTCTCACAGAGAGGGGGAGGGGGAGGAAACGGGGAAACTGAGCGCTATTGCCCAGATGTATAAGCATTGGAACTTGTATGAAGCCTATTATTGGTCTGAAATGAAACATTATTATCAAATGGACAAACTGAAGTACAATAAACTAATTAACTAAGGAAACTTAGAGCCACTATTTGAGAAAATTAAGTATATCCAGAGATTTGTACAGATTAAGGGAATTCATCACAGTTCATTGGCCTTTGACTTACTTTCAAAGAATTATATCCAAAAAATTTCAGATGGAAGAATTAGAAAATCCAACAGAGTTCTCAAGAAGTCCATCTTATAGTAGGATCTCCCTATACCATCTA